>JAOEHT020111427.1:0-12695 GCA_025448195.2 Parazoanthus atlanticus | reverse complement strand
CTAAAAATATGTTGGAAACACTTTCAAATTAATTGTTAGAGGGTCTGAATGGAGCTCAACGATTACCGAGACTGATCGGCTCAACTGGTAAATTTTAGCTGATTACCGAGAAATGGCCCAATATTTGCGCGATTGCTAAAAACATTGTTTACCCGACCCATTCGGACTCTCTTGCTGATGATTTTTTTGAGTAATACTGCTGTTATTTGTTTATAATTCGTACAGTTTTTGGCAATAATTGAGCTGTGAAAGATCCTGCAGATTATGGCAGTGCAAAAAAGGGGCGGGATGAACGAGCGGTGGAGATTTTTTAGCTGCGGAAATTGGGTTTTGTTTCCAACCTCGATCCCAGGGCTTTTCCCTAAGAAGTGGGAGGGCCCACTTCTTAGGGAAAAACCCTGGGATCGAGGTTGGTTTTATTTCTTGTCGCGCGCGACAAAAGTTTTGACCAAGCGATGACTATCAAACCGAACTGTTTCATTTTATAAAAATATCTCCGTGTATCGTACATGCTGATTCGTGCAAACTTTACTGTAATATACATAAACTAATCACTCGTTGGATGGTAAAGACTATCAAAAATAGTAGTAAATAAACTTGTTTAATTGAGTGCCATGGTATTTAGCAAATTCGAATACATTAATTGAGAGCACTATGAATAAATTGTCAAATGATAATCAAATGGAAAGTAAAATTGTTAAATCCCCAACTGGCAGTTGGCTTGATATAAACGTGCCCCAGGGGCGGGTTCGAGTGCCAACGCAGCTCTCCGTATATTGTATAAGGATTTTAGTGTCTAATCTGATTGATAAACTTTAAAATGATAGTGAAGTTTGAAAGTTGGGTGAGAAATATTTATAGCTAGACTTAATTCGGCTATAATCCATAGGTTTATTTTTTTGCTAAACATAAAACGATTTTAACAACTAGCCTTGAACCCATCGGTACGAGTATGCACGAATTGGACATTTACGTTACGGGAACTCGAAGACACACGCGCATTACCGTGACTGCTTTAAAGCTCTCGTTTTATATTTTTTAACCTGCTCGATTTACTTTTCGTCAAATGACTTTTTAGACGTTCAGCATTTACATGTGTTGCATCGTAATTCATCCGATCGAGTCAAACTTATCAAACGTTTCCTTTCTCTCTTAGACCTCGCGTTTTGTATGCTGACCGTCTTGAACAAGTGGTGCCACTGCCGTTGACAACATTTCAAGTAACCGATCTGTGTAAACAGTTCCCAAAGTTTCCTCGGGCAAGCAAAACCACAAGAATCCTACAGCAAGTACAACTGACTACTGAAGATTTTCCAAGTTGCGGATCAGGTATGTGGAATTCATATAACGCAGAGGAAGACAGCTTAGACAGGATAATTTTCATGTGCTATATTTTCTTCTCGTTATTCTTGTCCAGATGTGCATAGTCGGAAAAAGGAAGTGTTATTCGAGTTATTGTTCATCCATCCACAAGTCTTGGTGCACGATTAGCTTCATCACAACTTTCTTTGCGTGCGTTTTTTAAAAATACATTGCATATTTTGTCGGGAAGGGAGGGCCCCGCTACGAAGGAAAATGAGCGTCTTCGGGAAGGCTATTTATCGAGTAGTGCGCAAAAAAGAAACGCGTTTTCAATATGTTTAAGGCCATCGTGCAACATACAGTCTACCCAGCAAGAGAAGATCCACGGACGAGAGAAGAGGACGAGGAAATTCGGCTCCAACAGCGAGACTTCAACGATTCTCCAAACCAGGTGCGATCTGGGAAGGGTTGGTTGGGATGGAGGGAATAGTACGTCTGGACTTGGGTAATTAAGCAGGTAATTAACAACATCGTTGGAGATCTTCGATTACATGTAACAGTCGATTATTTCTTGTGGATTGATGAACAATAAGTAGGACTCTGTAACAATTGTTGAAGACGATCTGATCAATAATTATAGGAAGGAACGCAAGTATTGTATTAAGAAGACAATTTAGCCAAGTGCCAGGCAGAACTGGGAAAGCTCAGCTTTTTTAAAAACATTTTTGACATCCATTTCACGAAGCGCTTAGTTAATCACTCAACATTTTGACTTTTATGTAACTTTTGCTATCTTTTTTCTTCGGACAATGCAATGATCTCAGGAGTACTATATTTCGCCATAACCACTTGCAAAGTACCAGTAAATAATGGCTTCAGAAAACCAGAAATTGGGAAAATCTTCTATCTCTCGACTCGTATCAGTGGAAATGAACTTGATGAAATACGGAATTTGATTACAAGATATTCTAAAGACGTCAAATATTTATAAGTTCAAAACATCCTTATTCATTTTTTCTAACTTTGAAAAATGTCAATAACTCGACTTTTGAAGCAATCTAAGGGCTGTTTGGACGATCAGTGTTCATAGACAACTGTTTTAGAACGAAACTAAGAATCTTTGTGTATAGTAAACAGTTTGTTTTACCAAGTTTTCAGCGCCTTCTTCGTTCTTCATCTGAGTATATTATACAGAACCTCACACTGCACAATGTTTGTTCTACAAAAATTATTCATAAAATCAGCTAGCTCAGACCGAGGAATTGTCTAAAAAGCAAGATGCAAGTTTCTCTAAGAAACCTAGGTAGCCGAGCTGCGCGGAACACCAGGACACGATATTCACCCAGAAAACTTGTAGTTTTTAGAAAGAAACTTTGTACGAGTGTTGGAAAACCCTAAACAGTCACGGAATTTCAAAATTTAGGAAAATCTAATCTGTGTTTGAAAGAAGTAAGATAGCCCGTTGATAGCTTTCTTTCGCTGAAGACGTAAAAGTCCCTTGAATTTTATTTAAACACCCTTAGTAAATTTCCAAGGTTTTTCTTGACGTAAAACACCGAGGCTAAAAGCAATTCTTTTAGTAATTTCATGATATAGTTGGTCCAAAATAGTGTAATTTGGAGGGTGGCACTAATTTTTTTTTCAAAAATGGTTGAAAAAAACTTTTGAGTTTTGTATGGACCGACTCTGCTAAGACTCGGCAAAAGTGGTTGAAAAAAAAAACATTTGAGTTTTGTATGAACCGACTCTGCTAAGAGACTGGCTTGAAATGAGAACAAACTTTGTGCAGCCGGTTTGTGTTTCTGCATAATTTACTCTGACGAAGGATACAAAAGGTGGTCACTGAAACGTTTATACTTGACACAGTTCTACTGTAAACTAAAGATTTCAAACAAACCGTTTTAAACACAATTTCAATTATCCGTTTGTTCGATATTATTGATTTGTTTCAGTTACATTTTCAATTCCAGTCTTTTGTAATATAGTTTGTTACAATCTAGAACAACTATAAAAGAGCCAGGTATATTTTTAAGGGGGCGCTTCCACATAATCACGTCAAAATTTAAATTATTTTGAACCTTGGTACCATGAGGATTGACAGATATTTTGAGAGGAAAATCTTTTTTGAAAGATGTTGATTTTGAAGGAATGTTTAGTCTTTTTAGATTTAATTAAGTAGAAAAGGGTTCTTTCACGGTTCTCTTTTTCAGAAATTATAGTTTTCTGCTATTTATCCAAAGAACTAGAAAAGATGACATCTTAAACCGCCGAAAAGGCGTTTGATCAATCATTTCTGCCAAGGTTCGACGTGTTTTAAACCAATTGATTACTATGGGTTCCGGCCCGGAACATAATCAAGATGATGCATAATATGACAAATAACCACAATCCAACTTAATCTCCACCTAAAACAGACCATCCGCACTATCTGCCAGTCAAGAAACTTAGATTGATATCTGAACAATGCCTGTTTATAGATATTTTGGCTTGAAACTTTTGAAAGTCGAGTGTTATTGATTTTGAGCATTTTTTTGACCTAACCCAACCCCCCATAACTTTTTATTAAAAGGCGCGTTCCTTGATGTTGTTAGTGACCTGGCCTTGTACGAAGGTGGTTACTTTCCATGACATTTTCGAAAAGATTTCAAACACTTGTGTTAGAGTTATTAACTTTTGAAAGTCGAGATTTGTTGATTTTGAGCATTTTTTGACCTAACGCCACCTCCCCATAACTTTTTATTACAAGGCGCATTCCTTGATTTTGTTAGTGACCTGGCTTTGTACGAAGGTGGTCATTTTGCATGACACTTTCGAAAAGATACCAAACACTTGTGTTAGAGTTATTAACTTTTGAAAGTCGAGATTTATTGATTTTGAGCATTTTTTACCTAAACCCACCCCCCATAACTTTTTATTACACTCGCCATTCCTTGATTTCGTTAGTGACCTGGTTTTGTACGAAGGTGGTCATTCAGCATGACACTTGTGAAAATATTTCAAACATTTGTGTTATAGTTATTAACTTTTGAAAGTCGAGATTTATTGATTTTGAGCATTTTATGACCTAACCCCACCCCCCATAACTTTTTATTACCAGCAGCATTCCTTGATTTTGTTAGTGACCTGGGTTTGTACGAAGGTGGTCATTCAGCATGACACTTTTGAAAAGATTTCAAACATTTGTGTTATAGTTATTAACTTTTGAAAGTCGAGATTTATTGATTTTGAGCATTTTTTGACCTAACCCCACCCCCCATGACTTTTTATTACAAGGCGCATTCCTTGATTTTGTTAGTGACCTGGGTTTATTTAGCACGACACTTTCGAAAAGATATCAAACATTTGTGTTAGAGTTATTAACTTTTGAAAGTCGAGATTTATTGATTTTGAGCATTTTTTGATCTAACCCCACCCCCCATTACTTTTTATTACAAGGCGCATTCCTTGATTTTGTTAATGACCTGGGTTTGTACGAAGGTGGTCATTTTGCATGACACTTTCGAAAAGATTTCAAACATTTGCGTTAAAGTTATTAACTTTTCAAAGTCGAGATTTATTGATTTTGAGCATTTTTTCACCTAACCCGATCCCCCATAACTTTTATTAAAAGGCACATTCCTTGATTTCGTTAGTGACCTGGGTTTGTACGAAGGTGGTCATTTTGCACGACACTTTCGAAAATATTTCAAACAATAGTTTTAGATTTATTAACTTTTGAAAGTCGAGATTTATTGATTTAAAGCATTTTTTTATTTGTTAACCACAACCCCCATAACATTTTATTACAAGGCGCATTCCTTGATTCTGTTAGTGACCTGGGTTTGTGCGAAGGTGGTCATTTTGCATGACACTTTCGAAAAGAGTTCAAACACTTGTGTTAGAGTTATTAACTCTTGAAAGTCGAGATTTATTGATTTTGAGCATTTTTGGTCCTAACCCCAGCCCCCATAACTTTTTATTACAAGGCGCATTCTTTGATTTTTTTAGTGACCTGGGTTTGTACGAAGGTGGTCATTTTGCATGACACTTTCGAAAAGACTTGGAACATTTGTGTTAGAGTTATTAAGTTTTGAAATTCGAGATTAATTGATTTTGAGCATTTTTGGACCTATCCCCACCCCCATAACTTTTTATTACAAGGCGCATTTCCTTATTTTGTTAGTGACCTTGCTTTGTACGAAGGTGGTCACTTTAAATGACACTTTTGAAAAGATTTCAAACATTTTTGTTAGAGTTATTAACTTTTGAAAATCAAGGTTCATTGATTTTGAGCATTTTTGAGCTAACCCAACCCCCATAACTTTTTTATTACAAGGCGCATTCCTTGATTCTGTTAGTGACCTGGGTTTGTACGAAGGTGGTCATTTTGCATTACTCTTTCGAAAAGATTTCAAACACTTGCGTTAGAGTTATTAACTTTGAAAGTCGAGGTTTATTGATTTTGACCATTTTTTAAACTAAACCTAACCCCCATAACGTTTTATTGCAAGGCGCAAGTTTTGATTTTGTTAGTGACCTAGGTTTGTATGAAGGCGTTCAGTTTGCATGACACTTTCGTAAAGAGTTCAATCACTTGTGTTAGAGTTATTAACTTTTGAAAGTCGAGATTAATTGATTTTGAGCATTTTTTAACCTAACCCCACCCCCATAACTTTTTGTTACAAGGCGTATTCCCTTATCTTGTTAGTGACCTGGGTTTGTACGAAAAAGGGTTAATTTGCATGACTCTTTTGCAGAGATTTCAAACATTTGTGTTAGAGTTATTAACTTTTGAAAGTCGAGATTTATTGATTTTGAGCATTTTTTGACCTAACCCCAACCCCCATAACTTTTTATTACAAGGCGCATTCCTTGATTTTGTTAGTGACCTGGGTTTGTACGTAGGTGGTCATTTTAGCATGACACTTTTGAAAAGATTTCAAACATTTGTGTTAGACTTATTAACTTTTGAAAGACAAGATGTATTGATTTTGAGCATTTTTTGACCTAACCCGCTCCCCCCATTACTTTTTATTACAAGGCGCATTCCTTCATTTTGTTAGTGACCTGGGTTTGTACGAAGGTGGTCATTTAGCATGACAATTTCGAAAAGATATCAAACACCTGTGTTAGAGTTATTAACTTTTGAAAGTCGAGATTTATTGATTTTGAGCATTTTTTGTGCTAACCCCACCCCCCATAACTCTCTATTACAAGGTGCATTCCTTGATTTTGTTAGTGACCTGGGTTTGTACGAAGGTGGTCATTTTAGCATGACACTTTTGAGAAGATTTCAAACATTTGTGTTAGACTTATTAACTTTTGAAAGACGAGATGTATTGATTTTGAGCATTTTTTGACCTAACCCGCTCCCCCCATTACTTTTTATTACAAGGTGCATTCCTTGATTTTGTTAGTGACCTGGGTTTCTTCGAAGGTAGTCCTTTAGCATGACACTTTTGAAAAGATTTCAAACATTTGTGTTAGAGTTATTAACTTTTGAAAGTCGAGATTTTTTGATTTTGAGCATTTTTTGACCTAACCTCAGCCCCATAACTTTTTATTACAAGGCGCATTCCTTGATTTTGTTAGTGATCTGGGTTTGTACGAAGGTGGTCATTTTCCATGACACTTTCGAAAAGATATCAAACACTTGTGTTAGAGTTATTAATTTTTGAAAGTCGAGATTTATTGATTTTGAGCATTTTTTGACCTAGCCCGCTCCCCCCATAACTTTTTATTACAAGGTGCATTCCTTCATTTTGTTAGTGACCTGGGTTTCTACGAAGGTGGTCATTTTGCATGACAGTTTCGAAAAGATATCAAATACTTGTGTTAGAGTTATTAACTTTTGAAAGTCGACATTTATTGATTTTGAGCATTTTTTGACCTAATCCCACCCCCATAACTTTTTATTACAGGACGCATTTCCTGATTTTGTTAGTGACCTGGCTTTGTACGAAGGTGGTGATTTTGCATGAGACTTTTGAAAAGATTTCAAACAATTGTGTTGGAGTTATTAACTTTTGAAAGTCGAGATTTATTGATTTTGAGCATTTTTTGACCTAATCCCACCCCCATAATTTTTTATTAAAAGGAGCATTCCTTGATTTTGTTAGTGACCTGGTTTTGTACGAAGGTGTTGATT
Organism: Parazoanthus atlanticus; assembly: GCA_025448195.2. Taxonomy (NCBI): domain Eukaryota; kingdom Metazoa; phylum Cnidaria; class Anthozoa; order Zoantharia; family Parazoanthidae; genus Parazoanthus; species Parazoanthus atlanticus. Next base: position 5,266 of record JAOEHT020111427.1, on the reverse strand, counting down.
TTGCATGACACTTTCCAAAAGATTTCAAACACTCGTGTTAGAGTTATTAACTTTTGAAAGTCGAGATTTATTGATTTTGAGCATTTTTTGACCTTACCCCATCCCCCATAATGTTTCAGTTGAACTAAACTTTATTTTAACTTCGCCCATATGTCCTGTCAATTTTCAAACACCGTAGTTTTCAAGTTTTATAAAGATTCTCAACTTTCCAGTAAACCTCGAGAAATAACTATTTCTACTCTTCGAGACAAACAAAGCGTTATCGTAAAATGTGGGTTAACCCCCCTCCCTCCCTCACCCCCTTTTATAAGCTCCTCCGATAATAAGATCATCAGAAAGCCAACGTTCCGAAATAACATACGAATCCATCCCCACACGTTTGTAACCTTGGGATGATTTTCGCGCACTCGACACTTTAGGTATTTTCGTGTTGATTATTATTTTTAAAAAAACCCTTATCAATGAATACAATCCCAGAGTATATAATTTGCATTTTACGGTACGTTGATCTCTTGAGAAATTGTTTCGCTCGTGAAGCATTGTTCTCGGTTAGCCGAACTAAGATAACAACTTTTATATTCATACTTTCTTCAACTTAGCATGAAAGTGTACTCTAGTGAGATTCGTTAAACCAAAGTATCTTTTTCTGAATGTTTTAATTTGCTGTGTAGCGTTACTCGTGCCGGGTTCAAAATTTAATACAACAGCCTGGACTTTTTAGTGTTTATTTTCAGATTGAGCAACTTTAATTTGATTTGTCTGCAACTTTCGTAAGTTTATGTTCTAGCTGTTAAATTCTTAGCTAGGGAACAACATCTCTAATATAAGTGTTCATAAAACGGAATGACTTGTAACTTCTTAAACATTTGGCTGTTGAGGTACTCTGACTTTGAATTTATTTCTGTACATCAAGATGTGAAACAAAAGATGTAAAACAAAAGCTTCGCATTTTTGAGGAGCAAAAGATGTAGGATATAATAATTCAAGTCATAATCTAATCGCCTACTCTGAATGTGGGATGGGGTTTGACGTCATCAAGGTGTTGGAGAGGCTCACAACGTGTCTAAGCATGAGCAGTTGCGTTGGTGTCAATTGCTCATGCTCAGACACGTTGTGAGTCTTTCCAACAAATTGATGACGTCAAACCCCATCCTACATTCAAGGTAGATTATTAGATTATGACTTGAATTTATTTCTAAGGTTGGTTGGGGTGGGGGAAAAGAAAGGTGGGTTGGGTTTGAGGCACGAGCTTCATTCGAAACCCTACATCTTTTGCTCATCAAAAATGTGAAACTTTAATAAAGTTTACAAGAATAATAATAAAGCGTTTTCGTTCCTTCGAGAACATTCTAGAATAGATATCAATAACAGCGTTAAAAGCTCGTCCTATAGACTACTCCTCTTGGACTTTCCCCCTCTCCTGTTGGGTTCTCTATCGGTTCTCCTCCCCCCTCTCCTGTTGGGCTCTCCTCTGAGGTTCCCCCCTTCTCTTGCATTGTAGGAAGCAGGTTTCGAATGAAGCCAACTTGTTCCTTAAACCCACCCCACCTTTGGCGTTCCCCAAAAATTCAAGTCATAATCTAATAATGTACTCTGAATGTGGGATGGGATTTCGGACGTCATCAAGTTGCTGGAAAGGCTCAGAACGTGTCTGAGCATGAGCAGTTAACACCAGCGCAACTGCTCATCCTCAGACACGTTCTGAGCCTTTCCAACAACTTGATGACGTAAAACCCCATCCCATATTCAAGGTAGATTATTTGGCTATGAGTTCAAGTTTTTTAATCTGATGTTGCAATAAAGGTTGCATGGATAATGACGAAGCATTGTCGTTGTCGTTCCTTCCAGAACATTCTGCAAGGTACTTTATTTATGTAATACTGTTTACAAAGAATAGTGATACAGTGTAAGAGAAGACTGAATGAACTCTATCTTTTAAGATTAAAATGCCCTATGCTGCCCAGACAAAATGCATTCATCTACAAGCACTAGATTTATAGAGTATGACACTACGCTTTTCTATCCGCAGACTGCCGAACTCGCGGACAAGTTTGAAATAAATTTATAGTTAACGGACAAGAATGATTTCAAAATTGGAACAACAGTTTAAATATTACCAAAACTAAATTGCCATCAGAAATAATCAGACGTGTTAAATGTACGACAAAGTATTGGACTTGGTGTATACATTGAATTTGAAACAAAAGGTTCTCGTCAAAATTTGTAAATTGAAGAACGGATTTTCTTGTGGCTAAATTTGTATTAGTTATTGAAAACTCAGTTTGGGGCAAGTTGAAATACACCCGCTCATGTAACGAATTTCCGTTTGTTGCTCCTCTTAAGTTCTAAAACAAGTGTTTACTTGAAAAGGTACATCGAAAGATAATTTAGAACTTGAATATTGTGAAGAAATGCTGAAGTTCTCTAGTCCCAGTTCACTACAACGACTGCAAAATATTGCTATATCGGCGATAGATACACATGATTTTAAAAGTAAAAGTTTGAGCCGATCTAGATAAAAATTTCCGAATGGACAATATTCGCTGTTTCTTGTCATGGCTCCCAAGAGATGTTAACAATGGTACATATGCCCGTGGAAAACTCTGTATTTTCATTGACAGAGTTCTTGTCAACGTTTGAGAGTAGGGATCCTAGAAAACCATGCGTCGTTCCTTTCAAGAATTTCGCCATAACGTGGATGAATGTCGTTAAAGTTTTAAAAATTTTCGCAAATATTTCATTATTTTAGGCAGTTTTTGAATATAAGTATCTAGATCAGCTCAAACTCTTACTTTCAAAATATAGTAAAATATATTAAAAGGAATGAACTTCTAAACATGTTTTAACCGTGCTCAGTTCAGATTACATCATGATACCGGAAACTTCCTGAAATACCCAAAGAGAAGTTCCATACGGAACCCACCCCCTACCCGCTCGAGGTTAAGCGCGTGCCTCATTTATTTACACACCCTTAACTCAATAAAGTAACTAACGACCACGTTTAGTCATCCAATAGCAGCTGATTTTAAAGAAATAACGCGTTCTTTTAGAAGCCAATGTTCGAAGGTTCTTGCGCAAAATATAGAAACAACTTTGAATATCGATAAATGGCCAAAAGACCTTACCTCCGCGAAAATAGGCGGCCTCATCCCAATAAAATGAGCCAATTTATTTTGAATAAATAAAAACACGTAAGCCTGTGGGCAAATTTTGGGAAGTTTACGTAGATCGTCACTAAATTCAAACATGATCGACGTTTACAATCAAACACTTTCACGTGCATTGCCACAACCGTGAGCCGTACTGAAATATCGTGTTTCCTTTGCAATTAGGCCTGTGGGTTTCCTGTGGAGGCTAGATTTAATTTGTTGGAAGAAAAGCAAATTACTGTAAAATACGTGATTCTTCTGATAAAAACAGTTGATTGTCAGAGGTATTAACACAAAGGTTATGTTTACCAAAGATGCGAGTGTAGATTTAAAATTATTTGGACTTTGACAAACGGTGTGAAAGTAGTTTTAACTGCGTGAAGGTAAAGCTGTAGATTTAAGAATTATAAACTTTGTTTCTACAGGTGGTGGTAACACATGAAAACGATCGATAGTAACCGTTCCTACATAAATCTTTTGACAAACTTACACTGAATCGGTTGTGATATTAAGGTACAGAGTGCAAGGTGATACATGAAGTACAAGAGGTTCGCCAGCTCTGTCGAGAGTTCTTCCCCGACCACTGTTTTGCATAGATTCCCGATACAAGGCAATGTTCCCTGGTTTTTCCTATAAATGAAAAGTATTAAGTTTAAGATTTACTGATTCCCCAACAAGTAAGCAAAACTAGAGAAGAAAAACAAACCCTTTTAATCCCAGCCAGTTTATCAACATATATCTTCTCCTTGCAATGCCAATACAAAATTAGTTGTTTGGTTGTAAGAATAAAGGAATTAAGCATACACAACACTAGTTAAAAGAGTACCACGGCAGTCTGAATCACTTTTTGAACTTAATGTAACTGGTTGAGAAAAACGAATTTGCCACGCATTTTGTTCAAAAATGTTTAGAACGCGCGAAAATGAGTAAACTGTGGCTTTAAAGAAACCTTCGAAAGCGCTCGGAAACCGCTCGAATTTTGAGTTTTTGCTATGACAATATTTGTCAGATTGTGATGCCGCAAGCGGAAATCTGTTATTGAGGTCCAAACTTTCTTTAATTTTGTTTTAGAAACAAAATTACGAATTCTTTTGTCGTTTACGGTTCGTTCATTAAAAATAAGGTAATTGTAGAAAGTTGCACAGATTTTTAACAGATCCATGTATAACTTGTAAGGCCTGTTCACACCAGAGACGCAAACGCAGACGCAGGAGCAGAAAATACAAGTTTGAATGTAAGTGACGCAGACGCAAAAAAAGGAAACTTTCCTTTTTCTTGCGCACGCCTTGCGCTTGCGTTTGCTCTTGCTTCACGATGAATAAGTTGAAGCAAGTTTGAATTGTACAGAAGACAACAAATCGTTTCTCAAAATAAATATTAAAATGCGCAACATTTTTGCTTGCGTCGCTTGCTTCACTTGAGTCCCCAGTGAGAACGTCCTTGCGCTTGTTTCTGCGTCTGCTTTTGCGTCTCTAATGTGAACAGGCTTTACAGCAAAATAACCCGAGTACTTTAGTTCGAAGTTCGACTTCAAGTCGTCTTTGCAGCAGGCACTTCAACTCGGGACCACTGACGCCGCCGGTAGAAATTTCCTACGTCACTGTAGAATTTTTTCGTGGGAAATCTTCGGAATTGCTCATTTCCGCACGTTTCTAAATATTTTTGAACAAGATGAGCGGCAAATTCGTTTCTCCTGGCCAGTTATAATTTATTTCCAAAAAGTGACTCAGACAGCAGGAGTGTCGTTAACACATTATCAAGAAATTCATTATAAAGCTCATCACACACTAGCCCAATTTTTTGTCTGCGACAAAATATCGATTATCGGCAGTCTCCCGACAAAAAACGGCAAGTGTGTGATGGATTTTTATTGATACGGCTAGGAAGAATTCGATGATGTGCCGCTTGACTCTTTTTTACGTAAAATAAGATCCACAGCAAACAAATTATTTTAACTAGTTTAAATCACGAAAATTTAGGTACAAAACGGAAGCTGTTTATTCTACGTCACTCCCATACTAGAAAGTGCGAGAAAAGTTACTAGTCCAGTGATTCTACGCAAAAAAATCGGTCAACCTCAAACTAATTGCAAGAGAAGGTATTTCAACGGTTTTCAA
>JAOEHT020111426.1:17500-20993 GCA_025448195.2 Parazoanthus atlanticus | reverse complement strand
CCATAACCATAACCATAACCATAACCATAACCATAACCATAACCATAACCATAGCCATAGCCATAACCATAACCATAACCATAAGCATACGCATACGCAAAAGCACAAGCTTAGGCACAAGCACAAAATATTTAAATAACACATGACAAGACAAAAGAATTCCAAGTGTCCTACGCTCACACAGTGTACCTTTGTCGTTTTCTTTGTTATTGAAATCTCATATGCTTGTGCTCACCGTCTCACAAGTGGCCATGCAGACATAAAGAGATGGGGCTTGCAAATGATCTAGTTGGTCGAGCAGTTAAGGTTGAAGGATTAGCATTGATTAAGATCAACCTAAGACAGAGTTGTTTATGCAAACTTCGGCTGATATTGAGCGCATAATAATTAAGATTATAGAGATGAAAGATGTACTGAGTCATCATTAGTTTAAACTTGAGTCTTTTAAGACTCAAAAGGCTTAAAAGCGTGTCTGAAAAAGGTCGTGAGTTCGAACCTGCGCGCATAGTACAATCAAGAGCTGACGTCGACAGGTCGACTACTTGTTTTCATTGTCATATATTGCCTGTGCGTTCTCATTTTCAGCTATTTTGAAAGGGATCAGTCTTATCATATAGGTCTTCAAAAGTTCCAAACTCTTTTTCACAGCTGAAAGTTTGCAATCGAAAAACTTGTTCAAGAGAATCACAGAATTCTGATTTCGTCAAAGCAGTTGGCATGTTAAATACGTTTCTTTTTGTTTTTTTTTACGTTTTATTTTTTTCTTAAAAGGATCTTAGACGTCGTTAGAACCAAAACATATATAGACTTATCATTCGTTTGGTTGAGTCGTGTTTCGAAGCTCTGCATTTAAAAAAGCGAGCGCAGGTAATACAAACTTATTGCGATTTTGAAACATAAATACCTTTTTGTATTGTTGTATCAGGCTAGTTGGGAGGAAATATATATTTGGTATTGGGTGGAGTCGCGAAACGAGTTTTATAGTCCACAGCTAGCGATGTTAAACTGTTTCATTAATGGTTCTTTCAGTGCAATTGTTCATTAGAGCGAACGAACAAGCGTCCGCAACTAAGCTATGTCGCAGACAACTGAAGGAGTACTGAAATCGGCACTTCATGTGTAAATGTAAATATATTACAGGCTCGTGAAAGTTGGGAGTGGTTCTATGAACTTGTTATCAGAAGTAAAGCTTAGTATTTGGACATATTTGCGGATGTTTATGTTTCCCTGTGACAATAGATTTAAAATTTAGTTGAACTTGTTGTTTGAGTTGTTTTGAATACTGTAGACCCTCAAACTTCGATGCAGTGAAACTGCCTGGTTTGAATTTGGTTGTTGCATCCAGAAGCAAAAGATAAAACTACTTATGACTGAACCAAGTAAGTTCAGAGTTACCCTCTGTCCATATCAAGCTAATTAGTTTGTTTGCAATCTGATCAATCGTGGAATCAAAGTATACAGAAATTCGATCGCAATCAGAAGTCGCGGCCGATTTTCAAACTGTGTTCAAACTTTTGTCGAAACCTTTTGCAATTTTCAATCAGCAGAAAGCCGCATACAAACTGCCCATGCAAAATATTTGAAGACTTTTGCCTACTTGGTAAGCTTTATAATTTAGCAGTGCTTAGTAATTCAAAACTTCGATTGGTCTCGATAAAGTTGTTAGTGACTGCAGTTTTCGTGATAGAGTTGTCTTTTAAAAAATAAGTTTACACGGGCTTTATCCATTCCAACCCAGCAATCAAAACTTTACCCAATTACGTGCAGTAATTTTGAGCCGCCGATTTCCGTATTATATCGGCGTCTCTCTCCCCAGGAAAATGTTACTGGAAGATATCACGTCCAAAACAATCTTTAATTTAGGTCTGAAGATCAGTTTTATCTTAAGTTTATTCCGTGCAGATATTTCATCTGGCTTCCGGACAGAATAAAGTTCATCAAGCTTTTACAATTCACTTTAGGCGATGGTTGCAGCCCGATTCACTGAACGACTTCAGTTATATTCGTATGTATAAAGCTCGACTGCATGCAGCGGGTGTCTTTCAGTTTTGTCAATTATGCCATATGGAGTGTCCTGAGTATTTCGTGATACATTTGGAGCTCGACTTGGCTTGTGGCAAGTCAATATGGGTACCTGCTCGACTATCTTACGGTCATTTCAATTGAACTGACAAAAAGTTTCAACCATAAGTTGTTAAGTTATTGGCATTTCACTTGAATCTCCGGAATTCGTTTTTGGCCATTTTCAAATAACCACCAGAAACTTTGAATTTTTTCCTAGCTCCGCTCTCAAAGTTTTCCGAATAATAATTCGGAAAACTTTGATAAGAGAATAATGGCAGATGCATTAGGAAATATTTTATTGTTTTGGTAGCACTGTGTGCATGTGAAGCCTTGCGATAAAATCTTCAAAAGGTTTTCGAATCTTACATGGGGCACTTGGGAACAACATCAGAATACTTATACCGCAATAATACCCTTTGAAATCGTCAATAGCACGCAGTCTTTCCAAAAGAATCGCAGAGGCTTCACAGCTCCTTTTTACTTGAGAAAAGCTGTTCATTCTAAGTGTATATTTCCTTACCAAACGTGTCCAATGGATAGCTGTTTCGGTTTTACTGATTCATAATTATATCAGCTGGACAGTGAAAACATGCCATGTGGGTCGTATATGGGATCGAAATTTATTTTCCAGAAGTAATTTGTACGTTGGTGTGGAGTGTGCATGGAAAACCATAAAACCGTAAATAAAGTCGCCGATTTCTTTAACTAAAGAGACAATTGGCTGCGAAGACGTCGATGTTTGGTAGTGTAACCTCTAAAAATCTCCAGGTATCCGATTAGAATTTTCACGTAAAGCCGTTGATAGACCGAAGAAACAGGAACAAGGATATATTTATCCTTTACTGACTTGAGACAGTTAAATAGACATGGCGCTGCACTAAATATCGGACAATTTTACTACTAATCGAGTGATTTGGAAAAGTTCCTTTCTTCTCAGTGCTGGAGACAAAATATATACCAATGCTGACAATTGCACTGATTGTCACGTCAATGTTTAGGAAAATCCCCCAACGTTCTTGTTTACTGATACGTGGGAAATACAATTGTCCCGGCGATACCAGTTGATTCAATGCGTCTCTTACTGTGTACATTCAAATACGCTTTTGAAAAAACTGATAAAAATTTAAAATTTAATTCAATCTTGAGTATGAATTATTTATCTTTGTGCTGACACTCCGAACTGCTTTATATAAATTCAAAAGAGAGGTACACATGAAATCAATAAGTAATGGTTTAACACTGTCTTTTAAAAAGACCTGAACTTGAACTTATCTATTTTATGAAAAAAGCTATGCTCTAAACGGCCTGTGTTGGGAGAAAGTTTCTTCATGATATTCGTTGCTGAGGAAAAGTTTCAATGTCAAAGTGAAAACTTATATTCTGGAAGGTATGAATTCTCTTTATATATATAATGTATTAAATCTGATTC
>JAOEHT020111426.1:0-12500 GCA_025448195.2 Parazoanthus atlanticus | reverse complement strand
GAGAAGAAGACACAATTCTACTTCGTTGTACAAAAATACAAAATTTTTGGGAAAACCTCCGTACTGTAAGTTTCTAATTAGGTCTTGTTTATTCTTCTGTAGACGAAATCACGATGGCGGCAAATCGTTTGCGATCGAAATAGCGAATTTTTGCTTTGACACGCGGTTCACTGTGAGAATTAATGTAAGAAAACTGAGTAACATTAAACTGTCCAGATCTTGCCCTTTTGATGTGGACCTCCCGCCGGGTGACGTACGCTTTGTGCTGTCGGGCCGAAAGGACGTCCCATATTGGAAGTCAAATATTATTACAAGTGCTAAAATTGTCGATGCTGTACAGCCACAAAACTTTACAAAGGTCAAATAAAAAATTGAAACGGGTTTTGAAGGATTGAAAGTTTTTCAGTTTCTGGTCCGTACCTATTTATACCTAGTTATTTTTGAATGACTATTTTCATGGTCATAATCATCATCACCATCACCATCACCACCATCACCACCACCACCACCACCACCACCACCACCGCCACCACCACCACCACCACCACCACCACCATCATCACCATCACCACCATCATCATCATAGTAATAATAACAAAGGGAACGCTCCAGAATAAATTTGGTGACCTTGTCTAACGACGCTGTTATTGTTTATTAAATAGAATGGTTGTTCAAACTTATCTATCATAAATGTTGACAAATTTGAAATATTTCCTTAAAACTATTAAAGTAACACTCTTAATAAAATAGCATTTTCTGACTAAAGCGTTCCTCCACCTCCTCCCCTCCCCCCGCGCCGATGTCGTTGCTTCTAACTGATTTGTTTATTTTTCCAGCGTTGCTGTTCTCATAGACTACGCATAGCCCGTTAATTTGGAAATATACCGGTTTTAATTTAAAATTCGGCCGAGTCTAAACAGTCTGTGATTGGGACCTAGAGTTTGCACCCCAGGCTTCTGATTTCTGAATTAGCGCTCCGCCACCCTTTCCCAATAAACAAAATTATACAATTCTATTTCCCCAGATGTTTTTTTTTCTATCTTCACAGTCCAACACCATTAGAAAACATTAGTGCCTGATAATTTCAGGAAATACAAGATGAACCAAAGACCAACAATAAATATCCAAAGAAAACGATTCACTAATGCCATAATTCGATGATTAAATCACATGATTGTCAATCATGTGAAATACATATATCTTATTACCTAAGACAGTTTAGTGTGTAATATGGGTGGATATTTTTACGGGTCATGTAGTCGGGCTCGCCAAAATGCAAAAGACAAGTAAAAATCTCCACCCGTACTAGACACTAAACTGTCTAATAAGAGATTTATTATCCAACTTTTTCTCTCTTTTTTTATCATAAATATTGCTTTAACTCATAAAGAAGCGCGCGTGCTGCTTGACTAGCGATGCGCAATGAACAACTAGGGATATTTGTACTCGTTCCAGGCCTAAATATGGGGTTTTTGTACTCCACGGACTGAAGTTGGATAATAAAAAGAATTAATCGCTGTCTGTATAGGAATAATGTTAGAATATTTTAGAGGATTTTAAGCCAAAGTTTAAATATATTAATTTAAACGGCATCTCTGCAAGCGGCAATTCTAATTAATAAAATAACGCCACGTACCATTATTGAAGGTAATTCTAACATCTTGGTCCCTACCACAATAGCCGTGAACGGCCACAGTTTCTAAAAATACAAGAGTCATACGAGACCCCTGCAGGACTCGGACAATCGTCGACATCCCAATACAACCCGTTCAGTGCCAGTGCGTCTGAGTTATTCATAGTTTTCTAAGCTGCCGAAAATCGCACGACATATCCGCTGCAAACTATCAAATCCAAACTATCAACTTTGGTTTAACAGCCTCTCAAGATCTCCAGCTGTAAAGGATTTAAATAAAAATCTCGATTAAATTTTCGAAATACAAAGGTATTTATGATATTTTTCTATCAAGCTGCTTTATATCAAGGGCACTATGAATTTTCCCACGACGTTTTTTACAAAGAAACGTCACAGACACTAACCCCTCCCCCCAAGTCGGCCCCCTTTGTCCATATGACGTTTATCGTGCGCAAACTCGATATGCGAGGCTTCTTTTTCACGTTCATCACTTGAAACGTCCATCTGAAAATGTTTCGATGAAGTGAGAATCAAATCCTTTTTAAACCGTTTATAATTGTGCCTGATTCAACTTTGCGCCCAGCTGGATATCTAAGGCTGAATCATCAGGTTTGAATCATACGTGACTGCAATTTTAATGGAAATATAATCAAAGTATATAAATCTATAAAGTTACGTATGAAAAAAAGAAACGCAGGTTAAAGTGGAACTACAAGCGAATCAATAACGGATTCGAACCAGTTATGTTTTGGGAAAAAAGAAAAATGAAAGTTGCGAACTATCAAGTTAACATTATTACACTGTTGATAGTTATCTTTTTGAATATTTTGTCTTTCTTGCAAATTGTTTAAATGGATGAGCACATAGTCCTTTCATTGTTGCTCACAGCAGTTTGTCATGTCAAACAAAGAGCATAAATGTAGATGGCCGCTTTACTCCCAAGTGATTTTGAATAACCATTCGTCTCCGACGGTGTCAAATGCAAATAGCTTCGGAGTAAATGCAGAATGCATTATTCTCGCACGACCCTTGCACGCTAACTGCTGTGCTGTACTGCGCACAGTTTTCTATAGAACGAGAAATTAGCAGAATATATTGTAAACCGTACTATGCGGGGGTATTCTGCAATTAAGCCATACTTTCAAACTTACAACTCTCGTGAATTTAGCAAATAACAACTACGAGCATTAAGGTAAGATTCCGTTGATATTTTATATATTTATCTTTGTATAATTTCGGTTCAGTGTTAATGTTTATACAATAATTTGTTGTTTTCGTTTTAGTATTTAAACTGTAGCTGCGGTGTATCCTAGAACTGCTTCGCTGAATGCTAAGGGAAAACTTTTATATTTCCTAAAAAGTTTATCATTTGTTTGGCCTCGGAATTTCTTTTACCATCCCCTAAATCTAACAGTCTGTATGAAACGCTCCTTATACTGTATGGAACAAACCAGACTCTTTTCTTCAGCAGCTTCAACCAAAGAAAATAAGCAAAGTTTACCTTAGAACAGTGACAAAACACTACACCAGGGACTCTTTTAAGATTTATCGAATATTTTAAAGATTTTTAATTCATACCTACTATTGTAATTTGAACTTGTAAACTATTTTATCTTTTGGGGTTGTTACTGCATTTCTAGATCTTATAAATATTTATAATGGACATTTTATTAGCTTTTAGATTTTAATTTTATAATTGTATTATGCAGATACAGGGCCGAGAGGAGAGTGTATGTTAGTATATAATCACACAGCCGTATAATGATAAATGGAGTGCGTGATTGACTGAGCACGCACTAAGGGCATGGGTAATCAGGGAGAGAATGACCTTCCGGGGAGGGGTGCTCAATCAGTTTGGTGGGGTGTTCAGCGCGTTTCGTGAAACCCTTAGCCTTTTCCAGGCCAAACTATGCGAATTTCCTAGTGACTGATACGCATTTTCAGGGCCGCAAAATGTGTCAGATTCATGTGATCTATAGTTTAATTAAAAAAACGATAAACAGTTTCAGACCGAAACGGTTCGAAAAACTCCCATACCCTTTGGGACCGCGAGTATCTATATAACTCGTGTAAGTAAACCCTAGATTGAGCGATGCTAGCTGGACGAGAGTTGAGTTACGAGAGTTGAGTTACGAGAGTTGAGTGAAGGGAGTTGAATGAGAGTTGAGTGAAGAGATTTGGATAAGAGTGAGTGTAAAGAGTTGGATGAGAGTTGAGCGATGGGAGTTTGGACAAGAATTAAGTGACGAGATATTGGATAAAAGTTGAGAGATCGAGAGTTGGATGAGAGCTAAGCGTATATAATTGGACAAAAGTTAAGTGATCATGATCAGCGTTGGACAAGAGTTAAACGATGAGAGCTGAGTGATGACAGTTGGACCGTAATTAAGTGATGGTAGTTGGACGAGAGTTCAGAGTGATGAGAGTTGGACAATAATTAAGTGACGGTAGTTGGGCGAGAGTTGAGTGATGAGAGTTGAGTGATGAGAGTTGAGTGATAAGAGTTGAGTGAAGAGAGTTGGACAATAATTAAGTGGTGGTATAGTTGGACGAGAGTTGGGTGATGAGAGTTGGACAATAACTAAGTGATGGTAGTGGGAAGAGAGTTGAGTGAAGAGAGTTGGATGAAACTGACTTTAGCGATGCGAGTTGGACAAGAGATTCTTGTCCAGTTTTCATGCGTGTAATCAAACAAGATTGGAGTCAATAAGAGTTATTAAGAGGCTCTCAAGAGATGTAAAATAGCTTTCATCAACTCTGAACCTACTCAAAGTAGATAAGAGCACACGAGATGTCGATGAGTGTGAATCTGGTCAAACGATCGCGAGTGTAGGATTTCCAACTTTATTCGATTCTCATTGATTCTCACGGTCGTTTGACGCCTTGTAATTGCACTGAAATACAAATTCTATAGAGTTCAGAACGAAACTGATGAATAAAAAGTCTTGTTTGTTCAGGTTAAACTAGATATATTCATGTTCTGTACATGATCGCTTCATCTTCAGCTGTTTTGATATGAAGAAGATGCGAGTTCAATTCTTCTGTGTACCAATGTGTCCTTGTCTGTGCTTATCATTATCAACCGAGCGCTGTCAGTATCGCTTAATTAATGATAGAGTTGAGCATAAGCATTTTAATCCTCTCTTTTATGAAGGATAGGTGGGGGGGGGGAGGGAGGGGTTGTAAGTTACAACTCCCATTCGAATTTTTCCTCGTGCCATTTTAGCGTTTTAACAAATATTGCCATTCGCTCAATTTACCTGCCCTTTGTCCACTTGCTCATGTAGCAACGAAAAATACTTTCAAAAATTCTTGCGTGGAAAAAGTTCAGTGAGAGGTACGGGAGTCCAAGAATCCCCCTCCTCCTCAGAGGGAAGGGGTGGCAACAAAAATAGATATTTTTTGCTAATTTTGATTTTCTTATTTTGTGCTTTTGTTACAATATTGCCTATGTTCCTAAATACTTCATACATAAAGTAGATTTGGTCAGTTGTTCTGTGTTAAAACGTTAAGTCAACTAATTTTTTGCTTAAATGAAGGTCTTCCAGACGAAACCTCTCTAGAAACGCGATAGCCTTTGAAAAATCGATATTTATTACATTCTCAAATTGAAAGCCTCATAAAAAACTTTAATACAATACCTAAATTTTAGTTAACGTTTGGGTATATAGTTCAGTTAGAATTATGACAGGTTCCGCATGAGGGCGGTTTAGCTTTTCTTACTTTCGTACCAGAAGAGACCCAAGGTCACGCCAAAAATTTATCAATTATGCAAATTTATTAGCAAATACAGTTGAATAAAATATCGATTTTCAGTTATCACCAAGTGTGTTATATGCATGCAAAGTTTCCAAGTCAATTGATAATAAATCAACTGAATCCCGAGAGGGATGGGGTGGAGAGATACAACTTGAGAGAGGGTTAATGATTCTCAACTTTCTTTTCAAGAGAAAAAAATGTATATTTTCAAAGCAAGAGTTTAAAGCATTAGCAGGACCATAAAAATTCATATTTATAATCCAACAAAAGTCCCAGTGTCTTGATGACATCAGGCAAAAAGCATGCGTTAAGACTAATGATATTGAAAAGTATACTTTTTATCACCCACAGCCGATAAAATTGAAGTTTACCACCACTGTCACAGGAATCTCAACTCTACTGTGTTTTCACCGGTCATGTCTGGTTGTGAAGGTGTTTGACTGCCAAACGTTTTACGATTAAGATTAACAGTTGCTTTGAAAGGAAAATGGATTCAGTCAAGACATGTGCAAGGATAGTTGTTGCACTCTTTCGAGGAAGAGGAAATCGTTTACGAGCTCTAGCTTTATTTGTTTTCGCGGTTGTAGCAATACAATTCGCTTTAATTCATTTTGAAACATCACGTTATAAAATGACTCCACATTGCCCAGAAAAAATGGACGAAGAAAATCGTATGCATATTATCAAGAAAGAAGGATTATTGTGGAAACGATTAAATAACGTTACAGGAAGTTACACTGAAAAACTTGATGGCCAAACATTTGCAGTACAGGTACTTAGCAGGAACAGGGACGAACTCGTCGTCCGCCTAAAAGGACTGCATTTTGAAAAGCTGTGCAAACTTAGCGAACAGCGTCCGAAAGACGATACGGGACAAAATAGAGCTTCCAGTCACCAAAAAAAAGAAATCAACACAACAGCAAAGGTTGCTGAAAGAAAACTAGAGAAAGTTACACAAAATATTCCTAGTGAGCGTCAACAACAAAATAGTTGGATAAAAGGGGTAGCTAACAACAAAACATTCAGCCATCAAAAAGAAGAAATTGGCATTGCTAACACATCCACGCAAAACGTCAACAGAGAGACAGTTAATATTAAAAAGAACGTATCTAGCTATCTGAAAGAGCAAGTTACTGGAAGAAAACAGTCTGATTTGTGTCCAAAGTTAACTCTCTACTCTACTAACCATTTGAAAGTTCCATATGGAGTTTGTAAGCCACACAAGCCGACACAAGCAGCTTGTAAACTTGCACACGAATTGTACAACGAGAACACTGTGAATCATCAGTGTAAGGTAACACAGGGAACTGGCGATATCTGCCATATTGAGGCAGATAACAAAGGTAAAGAGAAAAAGCGAAGCATTGTCGTTCGCTGTAAAAACACCATTTGCTCTGCTGTTAACAAGTTTGTAAATCGTTTTCGCGTCAAGATTTTAGATCCCAAATCTGGTGAAACGAAAACGGAGAAGAAGTTTGAAACTGTAGAAAAGTTAGAGAAGGGTCTTGTTGGTATCATAGAAAACACTAAAAAATATAGATTTTACTTTGTCTTTGTGCAGTGTCGAAAAAATAAAAGTGAGTGGATTTCACAGCTTCTTCCAATTGACCCCCGTCTCACGATCCAAGAGGCAGACTCACCACGGGACCCGCGCGCTGTTAACGTGAATATCATTCTCATTGACTCTGTGGCCAGGGCTCATTTCTACCGCTCTTTACCTCGAACTGTTAAAACCTTTCAAAGCTGGGCTGATCAACCGTCACGTGCCCCGGCCACTGTCTTGGACTTTGAACTCTTCCAAGCTGTGTACGGCCACACTAATGAAAACACGCAAGCGCTGTTCGCTGGAACGTTTATTAATCCCAATTCCTCGGGGGCAGTAGAAATGGGCGTGTTGTTTGGTCACTACAAGAAAGCTGGTTACCAGACCACTTGGCAGGAAGATCTGTGTTTCAAGGGAATCTGGGGACTACGGTTGGACCTGAAGGCCCATAACTGGCGAGAGATGCAGAGATTGTCTGAAAAAGCCCATATTGACAATACAGGTAGGAGAAAACAGAGTGGTATATCTTGTATTTGGCAGATAGTGCACATGTTTTAAGAATCATATTGGACTGCTTGTTGAGAGATAATAGCTAACGTCGTCTTTGCTAGAATTATTATCATTACGAACAGGGTTCCATTTTTTTCAGAAACTCTGTTGATGACAGAAACTGCGACCATAGCATTTTCAAGATATTTAAAACATGAACCACGATACAATGCAAATGTTCACGCAAAACTTCGTCAATAATTATACACCTCGTTTAACAGCTTTCAAAACTTCAAACATGATTTTGTGAGCTCGCAATTGATTTCCCATTTTATTTTGTTGTTTGCCTGCGCATAGTTGCAGATTTGCGAGTACTAATCCTACAAATTTTTCCAATCAATAAATATTAGATATCTCACCCCTTTTTCCTTTCATCAATGCACACAAAAATAACTCCTTAAAAGGTAAGAGTAAAGTAACTTAACTTATAATACTCGTAGTTTCAGATTTTTACATCTCCAGCCGGAATCGCTAATTACAATCAAGTTAAAGTGACTCAAAATCCACAAAAAATGGGAGGTATATAAACTTATATGATAATGAAATGTGATTATCAATCGGATATGAGTCAAACTTAAGACTGCAACGGGAGAACGTGGATATTTCATCTATCTTTGCCAACGCTTGAAATTCTTATCCACGCCTTAGGAAGTACTTCGTAATACACTCACATAAGAATCGTTTAATCATTCTTAGGTCTGACCTACTCCAGTTGTGAAGTGCTGAGTGCAAATGGTGTGGAGACTCCCTTCAACGGTCCCGAAGGTGACCAAATCTGTTACAACGGCAAGTTCCAACACACGTACCTCACAGGTTACCTCAGAGACACGCTTACAGCCATACAAGAGAACTCTCACGCTAAACCCATCCTATTCTACATGGCACTAAATGTCGGCCATGACTACACTGGAAGGCGAATTCAGACTCTTGACAACGACCTTGCTGATCTTGTTACTGCGCTTGCGCACCAGAACAATACGCTGACAATTATTATGGCTGACCACGGAAATACATATGCAAAATACACATCAAGTATACTGGAGGGTCGCTTTGAAATGTTTCACCCTAGTTTGTTCGTTGTTGTTCCAAACAACGTGGCGAGGATGTTGGGGGATGAAGCTATGGCCGCCATGAAAATCAATCAGCGGCGATTGGTTACCGCTTTTGACTTACATCGCTCACTGATGTCCTTGGCAGGCCCTTTAGCAGGGGGAATGAAGGATGCCGGGATCTTCACGCCCATTAACAGTAATCGAACGTGTAACGATGTCAAGCTTAAAACGCCCAATCGTTGCTTATGCGAGGGCTGGGACAGTCCGACCACAAATGACTCGTTAAAAATTGCTCTTGTCGAGTTCGCCGCGGGTGAATTGAATAATGCTATCCAGGACCAATACAGTAAAGGGGACAGTGGTGTAAAAACCAAAACACCATCATGTCAAAAGATAGAGCCAATAAGATTTGAAAACGTACGTGAGAGCTCGAGAAACTCCAAACTTGACGGGTCGTTGATAACAGCAATGGACATTATAGTTAGGGCAGGTAACGTTGTGCATCAGAACGAAGACATTTTCCACGTGGAAGTACAATCTCACGAGCTCCCAAACCAGATTTCGCTGGAAATGACGCTGCTAAACTTTGAGAGACTGACACTTTACGGAAAATACAAACAATGCGCTGATGATGGAGTTTCATTAAAACTGTGCATTTGCTCTACAAAGAATTTGCACAAGAAAAAAAGACACAATTCTACTTCGTTGTACAAAAATACAAAATTTTTAGGACAACCTCCTTATTGTGAGTCCCTAAATAGATCTTGTTTATTCATATGTAAACGTAATCACAATAGCCGTGGGAAACCATTCGCGATCGAACTAGCGAATATTTGCTTTGATACACGGTTCACTGTGAGAATTAGTGCTAGGAGCGTGAGTAACATTAAGTTGTCCAGAGCTTGTCCTTTTGATGTGGTTCTCCCGCCTGGTGGTGTGCGTTTTGTGCTGTCGGGACGGAGGTACTTCCAAAATCGGAAGTCGAAAATTATTACAAGTGCTACAATAATTGACGCTGTACAGACACAAAACGTTACAAAGGCAAATAATAAAAATCAACGCGGGTTTTTATGCTGGGAATAAATACTTACAGGGTTTCGTTCGAATACATTTATACCTAGTCGTTTTCACAAAAGGCCAAATAAGCGCGCCAACATCCTGACTCTTACATAATAAAAGGAACACAGATTTTCCAAAATAGATTTGTTAAGCGCGTCTGATGTCATTGTTTAACTTGTAAAGGGAACAAATTAGGGCGTCGGTAAGGGAGTGTTCACATGTGGTAGAATTAAAGGAAGATGTCAGTAAGGGTGTGCTCTCGTGTGGTAGAAAGGAAGGCGTCAGTAAGGTGGCATTCACACGTGGTAGGAAGGAGAGCGTCAGTAAGGAAGTGTTCACATGTGGTAGGAAGGAGGGCATCAGTAAGGGAGTGTTCACATGTGGTAGAAAGGAAGACTTCAGTAAGGGAGTGTTCACATACAGTGGAAGGGAGGGCGTCTGTAAGGAAGAGATCACATGTGGTAGGAAGGAGGGCGTCAGTAAGGGAGTATTCACATGTCATTAGTAGAAAGGAGGGCGTCAGTAAGGAAGTGTTCACATATGGTAAGAAGGAGGGAGTCAGTAAGGACGTGATCACATGTGTTAGGAAGGAGGGCGACGGTAAGGGTGTTGTGTTCACATGCAGTAGAAAGGAGGGCGTCAGTCAAGGAGTGTTCACATGTGATAGGAAGGAGGGCGTCAGTAAAGGACCAGTGTTCACATGTGGTAGAAAGGAAGACTTCAGTAAGGGAGTGTTCACATGTGGTAGGAAGGAGGGCGTCAGTAAGGGAGTGTTCACATGTTGTAGAAAGGAGGCTGAACCGACTGTAGTTGTTTCATGTGCACGTCAGATTTTTCTAAAGTGATAAATTCAACTTAACCCTTCCTCAACTCAGCTTAACAGATTGGTTGAACTTGGCACAAAGAACGGTTATAACTTAGTGTTACCGGTGACAGATTGGCCACCTTGTGGGTCCGATGCATCTCCAATTATTTAGTTTTTGCAAATTTCTTAGGTGCTGTTCTTTTTCAGAACCTGTTTTTGAGGCGAAAAAAAACATTGTAGTTTCTTAATAACAACTAAGAGAAAGAATGAAGTAGTATTAAATGGAGCCAATCAAACCACGACTCGATTCACTTCAACTTATTGTGTATCTCGAGCTTATCACACTTTTTACAATTGTACCTATAACCTAACTCACGTCTTGATCAGTGATAACATGAAAAATATCCGCTTTGTTCTTATAGACATGCATGTGTTGCTGGTTTTGAAGTAGTCACTGGTCCAAGTTATCACTTCAAAAATCCATTAATCATCAAGCTTTTAGTAATAATTTGCGGCGGGCAAAGGATTGTCTGAGAGAGTCTCTAATGAAGCTATACACAAAAAGAGATTTCGATTTCTACCGAAGAACTTCCTTCAAAGCTCTGTGTGTTTTGATACTGCTTTTCTGTGGTATGTGTGTGTATGTGTGTACATGTGTGTATGTGTACATGTGTGTGTGTGTGTGTGTGTGTGTGTACATGTGTGTGTGTGTACATGTGTGTGTGTGTGTACATGTGTGTGTGTGTGTGTGTGTGTGTGTGTGTGTGTGTGTTGGGGAGGGGAAGGGAAGAGAGAGTTCCAAATTCGCCACGAGGGAAAAGATACAATTAAGTAAAATTGATGGACGGTTTCTCGAGTTGTGTGTGAAGCGCATAAAGGCTCGAATGCCTTGGAGTTGAAATTGTAGTTGAAATATCTCAGTTAGATCAACCTGCTGTTTGATACTTGAATACAAGTGTGATCTATAGAAAGGAAAAGCGAACTAAACAACCGCAAAGCAATCATTTACAATGAAAACCGCCGTTTTGAAAATGATCTCAGATAACCTAATCTTATATCTTGAGACATTTGACGTATTTGACATATTCTCTTAAAAGTATCGGAAACAACATTTTGAGTAAATGACTATTTTTGACGAAACTCATCCTCCATCACCTTCGCCCGTGGTTGAGTCAGTTCCAACAGACGTGGATATTTTTCCGTTTGATCTCGCACAGTATCTCAGCTCCTCCGCCCTCTCAATAATTAAGAAATACTTCCCGAAGTGGAAGTGACTAGTGGTGGATTGAAATCCAATAAGCGAATAGCACTTTTAAAATTGATTTATGTCAGTTGCCATAAAAATGAGAGCAAAAATAATACGCTGAATCGCGGACGTCTCCGCGCGCCAACGTCCTGACCTTTCGCGTGCGTCCTGGCTTTGAAAAGGTGAATAACCGTGAATAGTGGTGAAAAAAAGAGTTGAATAGAATTGATTTTACTAAACAATTCTATGCTGCAAAAGCCCGATGTTTATCATTTTCTCGTCGTTTATAATCTGTGAAATTTTTAGAGTTTGAAAGAAACATCTTCATCTAAGATTGCGAATAAGTTAGTTGCTTGAGGGGGACATGGCGGTGTTGCGGTGTTGCTCAGTTTTGTGTGCGGTATTTCGGTGATATCAAACCCTACAGTGTGCGATGTTTGTGTTTTTGAACCGACAGTGTTCGGCAAAACAAATTATTTGCTTGTTTTTCAATTTTAATTAATTAATTAATTAACTTATTGGATTCTATACACGCATATTTTAGTTTCAGTATCTGTGCTGTTAATGTTAAAGTAAACTTTTTATTGCATGGAAACTAAAATGATATTACAACGAGGCATATATTAAAACCCTATTCAAACTTTCGATAACTAAAGCTGTTTAACTTGTTAGTTGCTAGTAGATCTTCGTTCATCGACTTTCTCTTTATCCATGGATATCACCGCGAATTCATGCTTTGATTAGCATGGGGGACCGTTGCCACATATTTGGTTGCAATCCAAACCCTGTTGTTGACACCACGCACAACATTCCCTTTTGGTATTTTTGTAGTTGGGAACTGGATCAAATGAGGT
>JAOEHT020111320.1:0-12696 GCA_025448195.2 Parazoanthus atlanticus | reverse complement strand
GCAATTTTGCCAGATATCTTCAAAGTTTAGTTATTGAAGTACGTAGTCACGATGACTCGCCGTATAGAGTCAGAAGTCTAAATCTTTATCGGTGTCTAACTATTGTTTCCAACACCTTTGAACAAGAGATGAATATTTCAAACTTGCATCAGTGATTTGCAATATTAACGTAATCTGTAATATATGTTGTGCTGATGTTCATTTACAACTGACCCTTAGAAATATCGTACAGTGACCTACCAAAGTCAAATGGGCTATAGTTGGGGCCAATTGTACCATCCGGTTCCACTTGGTCATCTGCTACTGGTAAGCCCAATGCAAAATCTGAGTGGAAGGTAGATCTTCTTCCAAATACAATTGCTGCTGAGTTTGAATCGCTATATAATAACTCGGTCACTTTCATGAATGATACATGTCTCCTGCGGATGAAAATACACCAACAAATTATCAAATATAACCTTGTTTTGGTTAATTTTTCAAGCTATGAAGGAGATTGCTAAATGTATATACATGTACCTATTTCATCGACCCTCTTGATGGTTTCTTGACTGTCATCACATCTTCAATATATATTTTAACAAAATAGTTATTAGCAAAGCAGTTAACATAAATAAGCAAATGAAGATAATTGTGAATGTAAACCACCGATCCTTTTTATCATTTTATCGACCTACTTTTCCTTTCGCGACCTGCTTAGAATGGATATAGCTATCCACCTGCGTATGCTCGGCATCTCTTCCTTTGATTTTTAATTAAAATTTATATCATACAGTTAAGGCAAACTCACAGTTGTATTCAATTTTCGTAATATGGTAAAAAGCGTTCACACTATCGAAATGAAGAAGCAATTTTACAAATTTACTGTCAACATATAAAAATGGATATTAGTTGTTATGCTAAACAGAAGGGCACGTTTCTGCTTTCAAGTTAGTCGTTCAGCTTACCTGTGAAAACTCAGCAAACGTCTGTCGCCTCATCAACATACGCGCATTCTAATATAAGAACAATAAACACGATGACACTGCTGTTTTGTGTGCAATTCATAGATGCTGCTACAGTTTAATTACATTTATCATAGTTTAATTTGTTATTGTCTCTAATTGACCACGTCCGAAGAATACAATTCGCTTAGACGCTTCATCCATCGTAGTCGAGTTAAACTAGAATTAATTAATTATGACTGCTGCAAGAAGTTATGATCGCAACATCAACGAATTTATTATTCGTTATGTGTTGTTTATAATTCTTTTTTCAGTACTGCATTCTCTCAGAAGGTGCTTGAATATATAGCACAAAACAAGTTATTTTTAAGTCCGAACAAGTAAGGGGATGATAACGTGTTTTTTCCACAAGTTTTTAAGAAACGTATAACATAAACTTTAGCTTTTCAAATGTGATGTTGTTCGTGCGTATTGCAAAAACATGTAATTCATTAAACCTATCAAGGTGATCTGAGCTGTTCAAAATTAGCCAATCAGAGCGAGGCAACAAAAATTTTTAAAACCGAACAGAATTCCTTGCGCACCTAGATTTCCCCAGCCACCATCGATTGTCAAAAGCAAAGCAAAACAAACCTCGGCAACAAAATACTGCAGCGACAAATGAACAGTTAAATCAGAGTTAATGTACCAAAATATTTCGCATGATACTGGAGGTTGTTTTGCCCAAACTCGTTGGAATTGTTCTGTTTTTAAAAAGAATTGTCCAGATCGATGCTGGGAAAAGACTCACAGCAAAACCAAGAGTGAAAACTACTTTGACGCTAGCTACTAATATATTTCAGTCAACAAACCTGTTCATGTGGCTTCCTATCTCACTACTGGATGGAAAATGTCTCTCACTATAAACCACGATCAGTAGCTGATTTTGGATTCTATCTGCCTCGATTCTTACAAGTTTCTGTCACTAACTTTCTCAGCACACGATTTCAAAATACGTTCTTCCAGTTTGTCATTCGCTTTCAAAAACCGCCGATTTAGTCTCCTTTGCCACTGCAGTATCCACATTAAATGTTCCCGAACTTTTTTGTACAAAGTTAACTTTCTACAACCTGCTATGGATGACTTTCTTGTGACTCGATCAAGCTTTCTAAACAAGCGCAATGCATTGTGGTCAGTTTTAAAATTTCTGCAAAGGTCAAAGAAAATGACGTCATCAGATCACCTGGATCGTTCTCTGTCGTTGTAGTGGGGTCTCTAATATCGTGACTAAGATACGTTTGAAAACCTTACCATGCACAGGAAAACACTGCAGTCGCAGATGTTGTTATGTGCAAGACTCTGCAAAATAATAAAGAATTTTAATCTTTTTGTCATATTCCATCAAGATAAAATGTTTATAATTATGGTAAAATTCTATTTCGAATATCTTAAAACTTGAACGTTTTCGATTATGATCATTATCAGAGTTTACCACAATTTTAAATACGTTACTTTGTTACAGTTTCAATTTTTTTTGGTAACAAATTCCATTTAGGACATTCAATCTCATATTAAAACCAACCTGTAAGGTATTGACTTTCCAATCGACTTTGCAAAAAAGTGCATTCTTGCGGAACAAACGTTTGTCTTTCAACCACGACCTAGAAATTGAGGAATAGTGTAATTTAGTTGACTTGCACAAATAGTTACCTTTTTTGATGGTTTAATTCTCCATTAGCACAATCATTTGTTTCTATCGTACCTCAGCATTGAAACAACCTCGTATTTCCGTCTTTGGCTTGGAATAGAATCCAAAACTCCAAGGGTTCGTTGCTTCATATCCATAAACTTTGAAAAAAGGAATTTATGCAATTGTCAGCTAAATCATAAAGGAAATGATTAACAAATTTGTTTAAAAATAAAAACATTTTGACAAACATACGTCTAAGACCCAATGGTCCACGAAATGCAGCGGGAATAAAGCTATGTCTTTATCAAATACGTCAATCTGAAAAATGTATTTACAAATCATTAGTGTTTTATATTGGTTCTGAAGTAAGGACATAAAAAATGTTCAACCATGATTGTTATAAAACCGTATGCGGTTGCCAGGGCGTGTCATATTAAAAGTAATCAGAAATCAAAATGCTAGCTAACTTGCTAAATGGTCGTAATGCCATCAAAAGGTCTACAAAATCCACTCTGCAATACTTGCATTGTTAAATATACTGAATTTTATATTTACTATCAAATCTAGTTGGTGTCTCTAAGAACTCTTTAGTTTTGTGAGTGAACTGGTTTTGTACGAGGAAAGGCTGTTTGCATGCAGAAGATTAGGAGAGTTACAACATTTCCCTTTGAGTTATTAATGTCTGAAAGTCATAAAACGTTGAATTTGAGCTGTTTTGGCACCTTAACCTACCCCCCATATATTTTTGTCTTTATGACAACTGTGAACTGGTTTTGTACGAGGAAGGGCTTTTTGTCTGCAGAAGTTCAGGAGATGTGCAACATTTGTCTTTCAGTTATTAATGTTGGAAAGTACAGCACAGCACAATACAGCACAATACAACACAGCACAATACAGCACAGCACAATACAATACAATACAGTACAGCACAACACAATACAGCACAACACAATGCAGCACAATACAATGCAGCGCAGCACAGCACAATACAACATAGCAGAGCACCGAGCAGATCAGCATAGAAGAGCCCAGCACAATACAGCACAGTACAATACAGCACAGCACAATACAACACAGCACAATACAGCACAGCACAATACAGCACAGCATAATAGAGCACAGCACAAAACAATACAGCACAGCACAATACAATACAACACAGCACAGCACTGCACAATACAGCACAATACAGCTTACCACAATACAGCACAGCATCGAATAGATCAGCACAGCAAAGCACAGCACAATACAACACATCACATTAGTGCACTGTGGGCCATTTTTGACCCGTTTTGAAGTCATTAAAATCCTCAATATTGCATAAAAATTTTCAGTTTCCAAGTTTTCTGCACCGTTTCTACATTTAAACAATATTTTTAACAAAATACGGTGCAATTTTTGCGACATGTTCATTTAAATGCCGATTTGGAGGGTGAAAAGTGGTCGAAAATAGTCAAGCTTTCGATCACGAATTTAGAACGGTAAATCTCGGAAAGAGAAACTTAGCGTGGCCAATTTATTTCAAAAAGAAAAAAAATTAAAAAAATTCGAATTGCGTCCACCGGGAATCGAACTAGGGACTGTTGATTCTAAGTCCGATGCCCTAACCACTGCGCCACTGAGACGCCTTTAGTAATGCGGGCTCACATTGGTCTCGCTTAACGCATGCGCTGGACAATCGCGACACGAATAATAATTTTATTTTTCTCTTTCTTTTAACTTCAAAATCGAATGATATCATATCAACAGAAATCAGAAACGTTACAGTATTTATGTATGATAAAACAATCTACCAAATAATTGACGGCCATTTATTTTACCAGCATCCATTCCACTTCATGTAAGCTGGTTCATATTTCCTTACCAAATAATGTACGAATTGAAGTGAACAAGTAAAATCGAAGTATATGCTATTTCAGTCTATTTTAAAATAATTATCAAGCATATGGCAAGGCCCGAGTTAGGCTATTTATATAGCCTCTTGTTTTAATTGTTCTCTACAGCGGAAGACAACTTACAAAACTGCTCCTGTCACATACTAGATGCGTAACATGACTAACACAACCATGATTGAACGCGACGTACCTAATGAAAGTACAGCTTTTCGCCGGTTCAAAGTTTGTTCCTGCAGGAACTACAATTTATGCTGGAACGAACGTGCTGGGAATCGCGGTCTTTTCTGTTTTGTTCGGTGGCATTCTGGGTAGAATGGGAAAACGTGGTTCACCAATGAAATCGGGGTGGAAGCGGAATAATTTGAACGTAATTATTCATTATCCACTTTTTTCGGCCGTTATTCATTGTTCATCTACTTTTTTTTAAATTATTCATTTGTCACTTTTCGATCGCAAAGGGAATTAAGTATGTACAAACACAATTGCGAGGTGTGCCTTGTTTTAGTGACATCTAAAGAATTCGAATGTTAATTCAATAATTGCTTCTCGTTTAATTGCAATAGTAACTCTTGATCACGTACGCTTGTAGCAAAAAAAATTATCCTTAAAATCTGATAACAGCGCTACTATACCGAAACAATTAGTTTTGCTACTGCATGCAATGCTATTCGCAACGAAAAAAAATTTCTTTGAATTCGAATACGTTTCGTAAAAATTAAACGAATTCGTAAAAACCTGTTAAACCAAGTACAGTGCACTACACATCCTCCATCAATTATCACGTCTGAACTTCCGCTACTATGACAAATCTCTGTCAACTCAAACGCCTGACTTAAAAACAAGTTAACCAAATACCGATATCAGACAGTAGTATTCATAACAGTCAGCCAATTGAACTTAGTGCTTTAAAACTATTGCTGCTACCAAAGCAGGCTGTGCTACTTGCAACGAAACAACACCTGACACAAAAATTGGTTACACGAAGTGCCAATGTCTTTGAACTTCTGCTTGTAACTTGTAACTTTATTTATACACGGTAATACATCAGGTCTTAAAAATTACTTACAAATTTATCAGGAAGTATAATTGAAAATACAATTTGTGATGCCCACCCCAATTAAGTTATTTAAATTTATTAAAATTAGAAAATGCCTGCTTTCCACGAATGCCGTGTCTGCGAATAAAAAATTTTCTACAGCCAGATTTAAAGATACCTAGCGACTCAGCTTGTCGAAGCTGTTTTGATTTAAAGATACCTAGGTATTTAATGCAGTTTTCTTGTTTCAATACTTTGCCATTTATTTGTAAAGCAATATCATAGGGACGTTTTTTCTTCGGTGGATGAAAGATGACGAAATTTGATTTTTCTATGTTAAGAGAAAGCCTGTTAGAGCAGAGCCAAATATGAATGTTAGACAGTTCAGAGTTGATGTTATGTTGTAATATGTTAATATCTCTATGGCAATAAAAAAAGGTTTGCATCATCAGCAAAAAGGTGAAAGTCAAAGAGTGAGGAACAAAGGTGGAAATCATTGATATAGAGCAAGAATAAAATCGGGCCAACTACAGATCCCTGAGGGACCCCACAAGAAATATAAAGAGGGTCGGAGGTAGTATTATTTACAGTAACAGTTTGTTTACGATTTGAGAGATAAGAGGTGAACCAATTTTTTGCTACCCCTCTTATACCATAATGTTCAAGCTTTTTGATTAAAATTTCATGGTTTACCGTGTCAAATGCTTTGCTGAAGCCTAGAAAGATACCGCATGAAAAGTTATGCGTATCAAATGCAGTTTGGATCTTGTCGATTATACTTAAAATTGCGTGATCAGTTGAATAATTGGTGCGGAAACCGAATTGTTTATCATAGAATACATTATTTTTATTCAAGAAACTTAATAACCTGTTACACATGAGTTTTTCAAGGAGTTTATTGAAAACAGAAAGTAGAGCGGGTTATCAGTAGGGCCTAGGGGATTTTTTTGGGATACCTTTAGATCCCGCATTAGTTACAGGATACAGCAGATCACTCTCTTACAACACATGATATCATTAAACACAATGTATATTCAATCTGTATCAGTTTAAACTCCACATTCGCAACAAACCCCTGCATCTTCCGTACAGAAACCAATTTTCTGCATTCTCATGGGAACTGCAAACTGACTCGTAATGCTACCATTTTGAACGGTGGTTCAAAAAAGATTCGAAGGAGATATTATATTTCTCAACTGTAAACGTCTTGGTACATGCCCGTCAATGCGAGCTAATGCCACAGAGAATCCAGTGGGTCCAGTATTGCAACTGGCCCCATTTGCTTATGGTAAGATCTTTCCTTTAATTTGAAATAAGAAAATAGATGCGTTGTTTGCAAAAATAATGTTTTTCAAGGGAACAATTCTTATGATAATAAGAATAATTCGATCTCAACAACCAAATCGTCGAGGCCCTCCCGTAAACTTTCTGCCGACACAGTGGTGAGCTGCTTTCTCTTGTTGTCAGCAAGATATTTCCTCGTTACTTATTTTTATTAGCACAGCTGTCAGGAACTATCTCGTGATCCCGGCCAAACCACAAACCTTTGTCTGACGGAAACACTGAATCCAATCGAAGTTTCTTTTTTTTCCAGACCCAAGGACAATTTCTATTCTTCTTATCGGCCATTTCAACCCAAAACGTATAGATACTTTTTTTATAAGAATCGGCTTGCAACAAAAACTACAATTTGACGCCAAACTGTTTCCACAGGCTAGCGTGACTGGAGCGATCGATTTAGCTATGATCATGTGTCATTGCCGGTAACACAAGCTCTTTATAATGTGAACACACTGAAAGCTTTCGGAAGTAAGACGTTTAGAAACAATTTTCGCTGTGTCTGGAGAACGAAAAAAGGTTTTTGCAGTCAGATTTTCACATTTTGGTAGTTTGACAGGCAAAAAAATGAAATTTGGGGTATTTGACTGATAGAAGGTAACTCTGGTAACTTAAGACTCAGTTAAAATCGAGGTTTATGTCAAAAAATAATTAAGAATACTAATTAAGCTCTAGAATATTAAGCATATTCTAAAAAGTGGCGTTTAATATTTCTTTTGTGAGACGAGTTCATTTTCCAGTTCGTCTCAGACGAAGGAAACTGGTGTAAGCTCGTTCCAGTTTGTTATGCTTGTGCTTATGTTTATGCTTGTGCTTATGCATATTCAAAAAAAGCAGGCTTTAGGGTCTCCGTAAACCTGAGAACTAAGTCGGTAATAAATACAACTTACAGCAAGACAGCGCTAACTTTCATGGCATTACGAGTTCTAAGATATACATCAAAATATTTGAAACAATCAGCGATAAAGTGATAAAAATAAAGTAAAGTAAGCCATGTGTTTTTACGAGCAGTAATGTAATGGACATCAGTCTAATCAATAAATTTTACAATACATTAATTGTCTTCATGACAGTCCCTTCATGACACCAGCCAAGGAATAATTAAAAAACACAGGTAAAAATGCATTAGATGTGGTCATGTGGTAACATCAAGAACTTATCCTAATTTCTTTGAAGGTCAGTTTTGAAATTACAACTCAACTAAGATTGTTAGTCGAATTTACAACAAACACAGCCGACCAAGTCAAGCTCTTTGTTATACAGGTCAGCAAGGAAATATTTTTTTATTTCAATTCTATAAGACATTCAGACTAAAGAAACTAACTACATTTTATGCTAGGAGGTGATGTACGCAACCTGAACAAAAAGTGACTTTACGAGTTAAATATTATTTTGTCCTTCTTGTTTCCAATGCTCGTAGTCCTAATTCTTCAAGATTCTTAATATATTTTGTTGTGCCTTCTTTTCTGATCAACAGATACAGCAAACACCCAAAACGTAAGGTTATAAATACTCTATTATTCTTTGATATCTTCTAAGAACCAATCCTTTCTTTACTTTGTTCCGATTAGGGGAGAAGCAATGGTTTCGATTTCTTAAAGTGTGTATAGAAGTTAATGCCAAAAAGTTTATGCAAAATAGATTTCTTTCTCGGCAACCCATTAGTAAGAAGTCGATGTCTCTTCAGGCACTCTTCTTGTAATGACATCAAGTTGTCAAATTTGATGCAACAAAAAGTGAGTATTGATTCCACGGCCAAGTTTTATAGGTTTGGATTGAAATATAACTAATAAGACAGACAGTTGTCCGAGTAGTAGAAAGAAAGCAGCTACTGAATTGGTTCTCTTTAAAATGCATTCAAACAAGTTAAAATACGTGTGACCAGAGGAGGTTCGGATTTGTTATGGAAACAAATTCAGGAACAAATATTGCCACAAAAACGCTTTGATTTTACATACAACAAAAAGGGGCAAATGTAACTGAAAACGAACGCAAAAAAATTACAAATCAGTCAAAAAGAACTAAATATAGAAAAGTATAGAAAACAATAGTTTCCACTAAACTACAGTAGACTGATCAACAACTAGCTTCTCTATACTAACAAAAATATGAGACATTCCCTGAGGCTATAAACTAAATATATATGCGTGACTAATGCATAATATCCAGTAATCAACATAATCAATATATGTTAGTAAACAGCGCATAAGAATTGTCTAAAACTCAATCAAACAAAAACTAGATAACCAAACCTAATAATAATCAAATCGTACAAGAACAGCCAAATAAAGTAAAACTAATTGATGAAAACAGACAACTCTGCTTGGAAAGGAAATGACTCGATGAATATAAACAAAGCACTCTAATCTAACAAAGTCCTCAACTAATCAATTATTAACCAAAACAAATCCTACTAGAAATATGAGGTTTCTGGATAAAACTCTGTCAAACCTGAACTAAACTGAGTATTACAATTAGTTTAATACTAAACTAGTCTTTAGTATTCTTATTCTTAATAATCTCAGCAAGAAACAAAAGATAATAACTAACCAACTTTGACAGCTCTCTGAAAATATCTAAATGTGCTTAGTGAAGCAAAGAATTGCTGTAACTCGAGCCCGGATATAATTCTCAGCACATTGAATATAAAGCAAGACGTTCTGAACACTGTATTATGAATCGAATAACTAGCTGTTCTAGCAACAGAATCACACTATTGGAATTACTAACATGGAATTTATCTAACATAAACAAGTAATAAGGTAAGATTCAGCAATAACTTTAGCTTACAATTTCTAGTCATAAACAATCGGACAAAGGTCAAATACAGTGAACTGAACATATACCGTGAACTAGATATTTTAGAAGTTCTTGGCTTGACTTGACTTGCAATTGACACACTTCTAACTTGCAGCTACTTTGACCACTGAATTGAACTAATTTTACCAGACTATTAATTGCTAAAAGACAGGAAACTGTTGCATTATGCTATGCTCATAATCAAAAAGTCATAGCAAAATGTGTGGTCTAAAGTACAAAGTCAACTTGCTAAGGAAATAAGAAATGCCAGTAGTGTTACATGTAGATCACTGCTACGACTAAGCTTACAGGAAGATAACACACACTTCCTCTGTAACTATGACTAAGCACAACTAATTCTACTTTGTCAAACATATTATAGAAAATACAGAAATAGACTTAAAATAAACTGAACTTGGTCACATACGCACATTCTTTTTCTTGTCACTTGATGGAAATTATGTCAAATTTACACCGCAATCGTGCAGATGGTTTTTGTTTAGATTCTGATATGAGCCATAATTGTGTTTTCTGAGTAGTTCTTGCATTACTTCAGAGGCTGTCCGTCTAAGAATCCACCGACTGAATTTCGCGTCAAAATCGCCAAAATGACCTTGTTTACCAACTGAATTTTAAGCAATTCCGAAATCAAGTATAACAATTTTGGCGGCCTTAACTACCATAAATATTAGACAAACGGTTAAAAATGAGCTTCCTCTTGGTTGTGACGGGTTTTGTTCTGCAAATGCAACGAATTAACTTCCCTCGCCCGGGACTTTTCAAGGTTAACTTTTACAAAGAGCGAAGGTACCGTCGTGTATTTAAAATTCAAATTTCCCAAAAGTTGCTCAGATTGAAAAACGCTAATAACTATGGGCAGACAAAGAAAGACAACTTTACAAAACTGTGTTAAAACATTTTGCGCATCTTATAGAGCGAGCGCCAAAACAACGGTTTAACGTACCTCATTTTCGCACGTTGAAACGTTGCAAATGGACTATGGCGTTGGTCACGTAATCGGTTCACACCGAACTCTCTGGATCCATCTGACATTCGCCAAGTACAAAGGCAGTAGAACATGTTTGGTGTACAATAATCTTTACAATTGGTTGGGGTGAACTAAGTTACATACTCCCAACATGTGCACAAATATCCTAATATGTAAATGCAGTGTGTTGTCGCTCTCTTCTCTTCAGCTTTGCTGTAAACAAACACGCGATGTCCGCATCCACGAATTGTGGTTATAAAGTTATGAAACTCCCCTCCGATCCATTTTCTTTTCTAAAGGAAAAGCATTCCGCCAAAATGTCTGATTTTGACAGACAAAATTCAAAATACTGAAGCGACTACTTTTAGAAATCGATTCACGGTGTTTACAATCAATTTGCCATGTGGAAGTACACAGTAAAAACTAGTGTGTTACTAGAACACAAATTGGTGTGTTGCTGCAACACATCTTTTTGTAGCCTATTTCACACACCTTAAGATGTGCTCTGAGAACACACCAAGGTGTGTACTGGCAGCACTCGAGGAGATCTAAAAATTAACACACCTTTGCAGAGGGTGTGTTGATTTAACACACCATGGTGTGCTTTCAGAGCACAGCAAAGATGTGTCACAGTGACACAGGTGTGCTTGTAGCCTATTTCACACACCTTTTGGTGTGCTCCAAAAAGGTGTGCTCTCAAGCACACCATAATGTGCATTACAGCACACCTCAGTGTGCTCTGGAAGCACAGAAAAAGCTGTGTATCTAGAGCAATCACAAAGGTGTGTTGTTTTGCACACCTTGGAATCATCCTTAAACTTGGTTTTCTAACACAGCTTTTGGTGTGTTAACAGAACCAGTGCAAAGGTGTGTTTTGTAGCACACCCTTGTACTACTGTTGTCAACACAAAAAATCAAACTATAACATACATGAATAAAGAAACAAGCCATGTGTGTTCTCTTTCTTCTAAGTTTATTATAAATTGTTACTATGTATATAAATATATATCTGTGATGAGTAGCACATGTTAATTCTACAGCAACCGAGTGGCTCTTAAATATACAAAGCTTTCAATTAGCAGCTTAATTTCTCTCTTTTTTGGAAATCATCCAACAAGCTAAATAGCTAGCTTTTCCAAAATATCAAATGCTTTCATTTCAATAAATATAACAAAACTTCTTAGGAACAAACTATCCTTTCAGATAGAGAATAAGAACTAACAACATATATAGTGACTGCATGCTTAAAACATGCCTGCAAATTGAAGACAGTCTTGGTAACATTGCTGAAAATACCTACATACAAACTTTTACCATATTAAATTATATTAAAGGGGAAAAAGGTAACATACATAAGTATTGAGTAGTCTTTGTGATCTTACATGAATTTCTGAAGTACTAGAAAAACCTTACAGTATAGAGTTTACAAAGCATAATTTGTACAACTCTACAGTTAAGTAAATGAGAGGCTGCGAGTCATAAACCCTTTGCTGGTTGAATCAAAAAATAATTCTAGACAACTTAATAAACAGATCTATGTCACATATTTTTGGATTGAAACAAAAAAAGGATTTCCACAGTAATCCGAGTGATAGATTAGCAGTTCCGTAGATCCAATTTTATACTTTGAAACATTACTGAGATAATATATCAACACCAAAATGAAGCACCACTTAAACCAAACTGTACTTCCCAAAACTAATGAAGCTGATAAAACAGGACTGAACTAACTTGTAAAAAGGTATAAAAATCTATAGACTGACATTCTGTGATTTTTAAACTAAACATGCACTGTGACTGGCCTTATAAATACTAATCTAGTTGATCGATGCAAGATAAAGTTAAGAGTTAAAATGCAACTATACAAACCAAGGCAACTCAGACAATTTGTAGCCAATCATGAATCAAGTTGAGAACAATGCAATTGCAGCAAATACAGAATATATCATTCCATTACTGCAACTGAAAACAAAAATTCACAGTTGAATGTCCTACAGAAATATTACCAAACAAAACATTGAGGCAATTTA
>JAOEHT020111224.1:0-12697 GCA_025448195.2 Parazoanthus atlanticus | reverse complement strand
ACGAATTTCTGATAAAAATTCCTGTGCATAATCATAATCATGTGTCTTTGTAAGAGCATAAATGTTCTGCAAGATTTTTTCCTTTGTAACAGAAGTAAAACAGCAAGTAGATTTGATTTTAGATGGTTCAGTGCTTATCCTTCAAACAACATGGGAACCGTGCGTATCTTTTCCGCGACACACGGGACACAAGTCGATAAACAAAAATGGAAAAAGAAAACGTGGAAGATGATAAGAATAGAAATATTTCATACTGTTTGAGATTGATTATTTGCCGTTTTAAAATATCCTACTTTTTATATCAGAATTTAACTGAAGGAGTCAAAAGTTATTTATAAAACATCGTAACATTTTAGTGAGCTCATGTAATTTCTTTGTCTGGTTGCAAAGGGCGACTGGAGCGGGCTACTTTCTCGTGAGGAATGTTGTATAGTATTATTAAAAATAAGAAATGCGACTATTTCTTCCTTTGCAAGAGTCTTGATCTTTGTGAAACAACTTAAAGCTTAACCTTCCAATAAAAGACACTTTAGAGTGTTGGCGTGAACCCTGACGTTGTTTACAGTTTACGTTATGCGTTGTGACTTTAAATAAATATCAACCCTGCCAAGTCGTTGTGCGCCGAATCCTACTCAAACTGAACCTACTTTATTAAACGCAGAACCACGTCAGGAGAAGCGGGTTCTCTGTTCTGGTAAGTTCGACTTTTTTCATTGTATTTATTACATTTCGTTCAATTATTTTTGCGCTTTATGTTTTTATGTGATGTGTAAATGATAGGTCAGTATGACAAGTGAGCTTTCTCAAAACTTTACATCACGATGCGCAACTATTAGATGCTTTTACTTTAGTGAATACAGTGACGTGTGTCAAGTCAAGGTCAAGTTCCAAGTTCTAATACATTTGCTGTATTTCGGCCTTTCTGGCCTCGACTTAAAAAAGTGGTATATGGACCATACGACTTTGCACACCAACCCCTTAACAAGTTGTTGTTTGGGCTTCCTTAATAATGTAGAGTTGCAGGGAGCCCCCGGACCCCTTACAGGGTTGCTCTCAAGTGATTTCAGGGGATTCCGCTAATAATACAAGTATCTCCCTTTTCAGTTTTCATTGACCTGAGACAATTTTATTGCGTCCCTTGGAACGCTCGAAAAGTTATTTTATTGCATCCTCCTTTCACAGGATTGTGAACCGTACTTTTTGAAGTGCCGGCTAGGCTGAACCGTAGGAATCCTAAATTATTGTTTTCTTTTTTTTTTCAGGTGGGAATCCATAGTTTTTTATAAACATGAAATTTCTTAGCGGTCTTTTTCTACTAGTTTTAGTCAACGGAATCAGAGGTATGTACTGAAACGCTCTCTTCTATAGTGACATGAATTAAATATTTGCCTGATTCGTATTTAATTAGTAATTTACAATGCAGTACTCAAAATCTGTGCTCTTTCCTTTCCAGGTCTCCCAAGACCAACTGAATTCCCTTCAGACGATCATTGTAAGTGGCATGTAGTATCTGTTACTACTTCGCTTTGTGTTGTTACTGTTGACTCTTCGCTTTGTGTTGTTACTGTTGACCCTTCGCTTTGTGCTGTTACTGTTGACCCTTCGCTTTGTGTTGTTACTGTTGACCCTTCGCTTTGTGTTGTTACTGTTGACCCTTCGCTTTGTGTTGTTACTGTTGACCCTTCGGGGCCGCGAGATGTAAACGAAGGGAGGCAACCTTGCACACTTTTCGTTTCATAAGTACCAGAAAATATTTGCCGAAGCTCATTGTTCGTAATGCTTTGGCGACTTCAGCCTGAAATGGTTCTTATGTTTTTCTTATTTCTACATCTGAAATCTTCAGATGCCGGTATTACGGGTTTAAACCAAAACCTAAGCCTGAGATTATTGTGAATTGGTTCTTAAACGTTCAAGGCAATTCCATACAAGTTTTCTCATAAATTAATAAATAAATAATGGACAAATGTGTATATCTCCCTGCACAGATTGGGCTGTCTGCCTTCGTGTGCTCTCTAAGTGGTTTTCATGGAGTAACTGAACTTTTATTTTGCCTTTTTGTTTACCTTGATTGGTTTTGTTTTGGCAGACTTTGTTTAGACCATACCGCTGCTATCAACAAAGATATACACTGTCACCTACGCTACAGCAATGACACGTAGTGAAAAGTTTATAGAATGATTTCGATGTTCCTTGTTTTCCACAGCTTACGACGACGAGTTTAGCGTCCCTCAAGAAAATGATCCCCTGCCAACACCACCCTCTCCTCACAGCCCGTCCGAGGACGAGGTAGCGGAACCCGATAGTTTGGCCTGGGATGAGGACGAAATGTACCACACCCGACCTCAGAAATTTGAGGATAAACCATCATGTGAGTATTATTCATCGCACATCTGTAGGGGACTCCTGACCAACCGGACATTATATTCATTGCCCAAGGGGTCGGGAGGAGGGGGAGGGGGTGGGGCTGGTAATATCTACCACACTCCCCAAAAAGCATAATAATATTTATCATAACAATTATGACTGATCCCTCCTTCGGTTGTTCTGTGATGTCATATGATGTCCCCTAAATCATCTATCCAATCTTTAGTCTAATTAAGAACACATCTTCTGACGTTAATTGGATGACGTCATCATTTATAATTATGCAAAATTAATTATGCAAGTGAAAGTTTGAACCACAAAATGGAAATTTTTTTCACAAAATTTGTTCTGTTTTCAATTATTTCATTTTCTTTTTGAATATTTTCCTATTTGAGCCTATAAATACATGTTTTCTATTATAAATTTCAAGGAAATTTGCTGCCAATTTGCTAAAAATAACATTTTCGAAAAATCCAAGATGGCGGCCAACAGTTCTTAATTAAAACTTAATTGTTGTCGTGGAAAGTAATTAGCAAGGCAAAGGCTGCTTGCATGCCAAATGGCCAGCTTTCATCTGACCTCTCCCCCCCTCCCATAAATGTTGGCGTTTCTCGAAAGGCCTAAACATTTAAGGGTTAAGAATTAGTACAGTCTGTGGGGAGGGGGGGGGGATTGTGTTTATTCAGCTATTATGAATTACCAAGCATCTGAAAAGGCCCAAGTTAGGCTATGTGTAGCTTCTTGTTATTATTGTTACTATTAATATTATAATTATGGTATTCTTCTTCATCTTATTAATGTTAATATACATGTAGACTACATGTAAAAAACTTTTCTTATTGTCAATTGCCCAATTAAGTGGCATCTTTTGTATTAATTTGCAGTCTCGTTCCAAGAGACTTCTGGGTAATTTTTAAAATGGCGGTTTCTCACTTTCTTCTGCTGAAGGTTGTTTCTTTTGTTTCGAACACTACTTAAAAGTTGCGTGTTTTGTCCCAGGTGCACACGCGCAAAAGATGGTGGAGAAAATAAACTTGTTCCGAAGAATTCATGGTGCAGGTCCTCTGTTGCTTGATCTGACAATTTCTAAGGAGGCCGCTGCTTGGGCAAACCTCATTAGGAATTCTGGGAAGGCAAAGCTCAACCCCAAGGCCAAATATGGACAGGATGTCTGCATTGCTCCTAAGGGTGATAAGGATGTGTCCAAGACTTGTGGGACTGATTTTTATAAAACTGTTCAATTCTATGACTGGGCAAAACACAAGTTGTCGGCAAAGAACAGGTCAGTGGAGATGAAGGCCAGTTTAATGTAAATGCTTGAGATTTTAAGAACTATACAGCTTTTTCAAAGAATGTCAACCTCTGCCATTAATAACATCAAGCATGAAAGGAATTATTGGATTGAGCTCTGTAGTTTAAATATCGTATCGTCATGTGTACTTTTTTGTACCCAAAACAAACGGATTCTTTGTAATTTTGATACATTTGGTCAGTACTACATTGTAGTTTAGCAATAATTGCTACTGTATCTTCCCACCTTCCATCATGTTTTTAGATTTCTATATATATTGCACTTTTACGGGTGAAATTTCTTGAAAAAGCTGCCTAATACAGTGTACAAATCAAGTCCAGCTACACTTGTGCAGGAACGATATTCACTTAATTCTTTTTACAGATGCAAATAACAGATATTAATTTTACAATGTAAGATTGCTCAAAAATATTTTCAAGTCTTCATTGCTGCAGCTTTTCTGATTCGCAGAGACCTGTTTTTTACAATAAAAATGCAACTAAAAGTCCATCATAGGGGATGAGATTCTAGGCATCGAAACCGAAAGATTTGGAAAGATTGGCAAAAGATGATTGTGATAATTAAAGAAACAATAAATATTTAGATTTTTGTGCAAAAATTAGTTTCCCCAAGATTATAATACATGTTTTCATTCTAAAGAATAAGAACATTTCCTATTAAAAAATCATGAAGATTCAAATTGGTCTGAAGTAGTATCAGGCTGAGAGAGGTTCAGGTTTTTGACATTTTGCCGTATTTTAGTTTTCCTTGACAATCTACAGTACACAATTGTCTCTTTCTCAAGACAGAGGAAATGCTTAAGAAAAATGGAAAAGAAGTCCTGTGGAGGAACTTCATTTTCCCCACCCTTTGTTTATGTTTTGTTTCACTCTTTTTAAGACTACAACAGTTTTACTACATGTATGTTGTGAAATAAGAACAATCTGCATGAACAGTTTTATACCAGGGATCCATATTCACACTTGTCCGATTAACCTGAGATGACCATTATCACATAAGGACAAGTAAAACAAATTGAGAACTCGTCCTGCTGATGAGTGACATCTTGGAATAAGTACTGTACCATTATCAACAGGATTTTTGTTCTTTGAAGCTCTTGCTTGATCAAAACAAAGTGTTCACATTCTTTTCAATTCTGGACCCAAATCCCAATGTGAGAAGCCTCGTGTATCATTTGGCAGCCATGTTGGATTGTGTGTAATATCTCCCATTAGCAGAGGATTGAGGGCTCAAAAGTCGGCATGACATTTGAGCATGTGGCGATACTTAGAGCCACCTCAGTAGAAACCACGGACAAAAAAGAATAAAGTTTCAACAAATTAAATACATGTACCATTCTGAATCTAGACGTCGATCATTTTTGATAGAATGGAAGAAAGGAAGACTGTACGTGTACTGTAGCTCGAGTACATCGAGAACAGCATTTTGGAGATTTTCCAGCAAAAGAAGTTATCTTGCAGATACTTAAGTTTGTTGTTACTAGTAATTGATGCTTGATGATTATCTGCAGCTACATTCAATTTCTATCTTTCAAAAGATTAGTTACATATATGAACCGAAGATGACTTGTTCTGCAGAAATTTGAAAGTTTGACCGGTCAAGTTAAATTTCATAAGGACAAGTATAGAATGAGACATCATACTCGCCCTGCTGACAAAAATATCAAACAACGAATATGGATCCCTGTTAGACTGAATTTATCAACAACTTTTGAGTTTAAAAGATCAACGAGCTTTGACCAAAATTTTCTTCTGTTTACTGCTTGGTTTTGCTGGTTTGTTTTACACCAAGGTGACTTGGTTCTTATGACAAAACATGTAATTGTTAAAGCATCCGTAAATAATCAACTTGTTGTTTGGTTAATACTCCTTGTCTTATTTGATGTTTTCACATGTTAAACTGTTTTTCCAAATTTCAGCTTCTTCGCCCAAATGGTATGGAAATCCGTCCAGAGGGTGGGCGTTGGATGTGCCACAGGCCCTCTTGGGAGAACTTACATGATTGCTTACTTTGACAAGACTGGCAGCAAGTCGGAGGAGGCAAAGGCAAATGTACAGGGATACACAGGTCAGTGCATT
Source organism: Parazoanthus atlanticus (assembly GCA_025448195.2). NCBI lineage: Eukaryota > Metazoa > Cnidaria > Anthozoa > Zoantharia > Parazoanthidae > Parazoanthus > Parazoanthus atlanticus. The sequence continues at coordinate 6,943 of JAOEHT020111224.1, read as the reverse complement.
TTGGCTAATTGGATTTGTCTTTAATGTTCTGTTTTCTTTTTGTCTTTGTTTGATTGACCATACAGCATCTTTGTGTGCATGACTATGGTGTGTCTTTCTTACCTTTTTTTTTTTTTATCTATTTATCTATCTTTAGTACAGTATGGCAAGAGCGTGCATCTATATCTCGATAGATGCACGTCTGTGCATCTATATCATAAACTGAATATGCAAGTACATGTAAATCTGGGAAGATAGCTGGAACCGAAAAAATGGGTTCAAATAGGTTTCTAAAAAGAAAACAAAGTAATTAAAGGTGACGATCAAGAAATGGAACAGGAACTACATGTACCGTACTTTACTAAAAATACGAAATACAAAAACAAACTGATCGATAAACACTAGCTCGCAAAGAAGGTTTTTTTGCTCACTGAATTAATAAAGTGGCAATGTTCTAAAAGAAATGGTCCGTGCTTTAGCCGTGCATCTATCGAGTTATGGATGCACTTGAGAGAGCACTCGAGAAGCTTGTGAAGCACTCTGCTTTGTCTCGTGCCCCTCAAATGCTTCTCTCGAGCTCTCCCAACTTTCCGCGTGCATCCATAACTCGATAGATCCATGCTACATATAAGCATGGACCATTTCTTTAATCTATCTATCTATCTATCTATCCATCCATCCATCCATCCATCCATCCATCCATCCATCCATCCATCCATCCATCCATCCATCCATCCATCCATCCAACCGTCTCTCTCTGTCTGTCTGTCTGTCTGTCCGTCTGTCAGTCTGTCTTTCTATCTACATGTACATGTACAGTTTCTGTCTGTCTATCTGTCTGTTTATCGTCCTACATGTCTGTCTTTTATCTACTTTCTTATCTATCTGTCTGTCTGTCTGTCTGTCTATCTGTCTATCTGTCTATCTGTCTATCTGTCTCTGTCTTCTTGGTTGTGTATCTGTCTGTCTTTTTGTTAGTTTGTCTGTCTGTCTTTCTGTCTTTCTGTCTGACTGTCTGACTGTCTGACTGTCTGACTGTCTGACTGTCTGTCTCTGTGTGTGTGTTTTGATTACCGTCAATTACAGTCAATAGCCCAAATCGGTAAATCTTTAGTTTTTATGGAGTGTCATTTACCCAGATAAACATTGTGTTATTCCATGCTATAAGCCAGACTTTCCCACTGTCTCTTTCCTACATCTTCTACAGGTAATTACCCGTTTTGGATTACCTCATAACTCATTAAGACAGACACCTGAAACAAGTCACGAGAGTGAATGTCTGTCTTTACAAGAGTTAACTGTTTGGTTTCTGGGCCCGGTTGTTCAAAAGTGGATTAGCGCCAACCAAGGGCTAAAATTGTATTAACCCACATATTGGGTTTACATGTACTTCCTGTAGACTGACTTGGGCTGTCATTTCCGGTTTGAGCAACCAAGTTTCCACAGATTGTCTCAACAATACTTTCTGAAGGCCTTACTATGGGTTCTCAGATAAAGAAATGTAAAATTTTCAGATTTTCGCTTAACCTCGGGTTAAATTAAACTTAACTGATCCACTTTTGAACACTAACTGAGCCCTGTTTGATACATTATTTATGTTTGGCCAGCGGGTTCGGTGAACTATACAGAAAAATTCAAACTTATGAATACAACTTGATGTGTATTCCCTTTTCTAGGCTTTGGCAAATATAGTAAAAATTGTCATACAGGTGATTGTGTTACTGTGCCAAAATGAAACTTTGTTGACATCATTTTCTTGTTTTATTTTCAGACGTGTTTACTTCGGTTCCTGGAGGTGAGATTTTTGGTGATTTTCATCTTGTGTATAAAATTTGTATATCGATATCCGTGGGTAGGGAAGGTATATGAAGCATTATACACGAGAATATCAAACTGAGCTGCGTGAAGATTATTCAGTGCTTGTCAAGACTGGAAGTGACAAGTGGTGGATATTCGTTATCTGTTACTAAGCACCGACATTGAGGAGAATAAATGTTTTAGTATACAGGTATACCAATATAACAATTAATATATAACCAGAAAAAAACAAGAAATAAAAAGCGTGGAGTTGTGTTATTCCACAAAAATGAAGAAAGGTAAACTATTTTTAAACGTGAAGCGTACACTCTGCAAGTGTATTCATGCTTAGGGTGAATAGCAGATGATATTCCAAGTTTCGTAACCAATAAGAGCAAGCAAAATCACCTGTTTGGTATGTACATGTACCCATAAGACTAAAAGTTGCATTTTTGGCATGCAGCTTTTTACTTCCAAACTTTTTAACTCAGTAACTAACTTAAGCTTAAAAATTGCTGTTTTTGTTATTCTCCTATCCATAGTTAAGTGTGACGCGGGCTTTACCGAATACCAAGGAACTTGTTATAAGTTTGACAGCGAAGCCAAGACGTGGGAGGAAGCTTTGAAGACATGCGCAAACGACGGTGCTGTGCTAGTTAACATCAAGAACGCTCACGAGGAGATGTTTATTAAGAACCTGAAAGTTCCAAAAGGCAAGAAGAAGGGAGAAGCTTGGTTGGCCCTCAATGACATCACCACCGAGGGAACATACACGTCTGCAGATGGGTCTGGTATCGAGTACATGAACTGGAAGATCGGAGAGCCTCATGGGAAGGGACAGAACTGCGTGAATTTCAACTCCGAGTCTCAGTTCGGCTCCATGGCTGATATCAAATGTACTGAGAAGAAGCAGTTTATCTGCAAGAAGCCTCTTGAAGGTATGTAATAATAACACAATTAATAAAAACATGTGTAAGAGTAACCAGCTGATCTGAGTTTTTGGAATTAGCCAATCAGGGGCGAGGTCGTCTGCAAAACCGTGTATCATATCTAAATTTGTTTCAAGGGTCCAACCGAGAGACCAAGATTTATGAGGACAAAACAAATAACATGGCGACCAAAACTGAAAGCGCATCTATTCTTTGAATTTTAAGAGACTTATTCTTCTTCTCAAAAGTTGTTTAGGGAACCGCAGGCGTCTTGATACATGTACCGGTACACGGTTTTGCAGATTATGTCACAGTGTCAGATCAGCTGCAATGCTGAGCATTCTATTTTCCCTGATATGTCTTGTGGGCTCATTTATAAAACCCTTAGAGAATTAAGATCCTACCCACTTCAATGCAAAAGCATTATAAAAATACCATCTAACAAAACACGAGGTTTTTAATTTTAAATTTGAAACCTAACTTCACTGAGTTATATTACTGTAGCTAGTTTTTGTTGTTTTTGAAAGTATTTAAAGACGAGAAATGTCACTGAAATACCAAGTTGATAATTTGTTTAAATCTAAATTGCTGGTTTTCGCAACCGATAGTAATACTGCATTATGAATACTTTGCTTTTCCCCTTTTTCTCTTCATTACCGTATTCCTTTGCACATTTAGAGGACAAAGAATGGTGAAACAATACCTTCCCCCAAATATTCGCGCACTTTCATTGGCGAAAACAAGTCACATGGTACACTATTACAGGAAAATGTCAGGATATAACTCTCTTCGCTCAAGGAAGTAAAACAAATAAAGAAACAAGAAACGAATTCTACACTAAATTAAAAACCGCAAAACCGTTTTGTATAGTTAACTGCACAAGGGATTAAAACTCTTGTGGGGAATTGTGTTCCCGAAGAAAACGATTCAATTTCGCGTCGCACTCTTGTTTTCAGTTGGCTACAAGTTTTTTGTTTGGTTGAGTTAGAAAGTAAATGAACTCCTTTGTAGCTCACTGGTCTATGGAATGATATTCTGTCCTTGATTGAAGGATAATCCTCTTGAAAAGATGGTTTCAGCTCGAGGCTTCGCTTCTCAGAATACATGTATCTGTACATGTCAGCCGCGGGTAGAAAATCATCCCATAGACTAGATGCCAAGGGAGTTTCTGTACTAAACAGTCAATACAAAATAGTTCAGGCCAAGAAAATAATAGCAAACGTCAAATAGTAACTTAAAAAGTATGTGAACGAGTATTGTTACAGTGTATGTACATTGTGTTAAACTTGCTACAAGCCAACTCACAAGTCAGCAAGATAATCCAAGGAATGATTGAAAAAGTTTGCACGAGCACGATCATTTCCTCTATTCGTGCGATTTGTGAGTGGACGTTGACCTAAGTAGGCGAGCTGGCGTTTCCGAACCTTTGCAGGTTATACTTTACAGAAAGTTCCCGGGGCGGGGGATTGCTCAACCTAAGTCTGGGTTGGGGGTTTCCGCCCAGACACTCAATCCTTTACCCTGTTTACGAGAAAAAGTCTCGGAAATTCGTACCCTGTTCATGATTTTGAGCTCAAATTTCACAGTTTTATTCGCTAAAACACTTAATTTCTAGACCTTTTTTATGATAAACTTTCGAAAATCCAAAAATTTTATAGCCAGCTTATGATCAGAAGGTCGAAAAAGCATACCCTGAAGGACAGTACTTGGCCATGGAACTAACATTTTAGGATTTCTTTGCATTTTTCAGGCGACATCGTCTTCAAGTTCAGCATAGCAACTGGAGCTAAGTACTCCTCAGAGTTCGCCAATCCGTTCTCAACCGCCACCAAGAAGTTTAAAAAGAATCTTGAGGAAGATGTAAGTAGGGAAAACGTAACAAAATGCGACGCATTTTCGAAAAAAAAAATCAATTAAAGCAATTTTATTGCTACAAATAAACTTTTTAATAAAAAGTATTATCAAAGTTTAAAGACCAACTTTCGACCAAGATGCCTTGCCAGGGTTTTCTTATGGTTTACTTACCTCATATTTATATTTCAGCTCGTCTTTCGGCTAGACATAGCCCGCACGAGATTTTGTAGGTTTCATAAGTAATGAAAACAGAACAACATTGCAAACCGTTTGGGAACACTGTCAAATCATTTTGACTAAACAATACTCGCAAAGCATTTTGGTTGCAGATTGGTCTTCAATTTGTACAAGAAATTCACATCTAAACTCAAAATTGTAATCCGTTTCAACTGATCTCGAAATGTGGTCATCCGTACCAGTTTTGTGTCAACTAATGAGGAACTGTGTTGGAAATCACTATTCGTAGTAGTTTTAATATTTTGTCAATAACATATTTTTCCGCATGCCAAGAGGTCCCCAGTGTTGCCACGTCTTTAACCCTTCCTTTACCGGGCTTCTTTAGAAATTTCAAATGTACTTAAATAATCAGTAAAAGAGCTAGCAACGTGCAAGCTTGTTAATTTAGTTATGACGTAATATAACGTCACAAAAGTAAGAAAGTTATCTCAGTCAAAGTACACACTTTCTCGCGCACGTATACCAACATAAAGCAATTCACTTTAGTCGTCCGCCGTTTTCTTTGGTGGTCATAATATGTGGCTTTGAAGCTAAAACAATAAACTACGGCTAAAATAGGCTGGAAATGTTTGTGGTTTTCTTTCTCGGTTTGCAGTCGAATGTTGCCTCGTTCATTGGGTCAATCCAGGTCTCTGGGAAATGTCCCATCCACCCCTCCCTTAGGCTAGGGTTAAAGCATTGTAATAATTTCAGCTTTTGAAACAGCCCCGAAGTAAGATACCATTTGCCTCAGAAACGTGTGACTCGTGATTAGCACAGGATATCCCGAGTTTAAGTAGCCAGTCAGAGCGTACAAAAAGTGCTATTAACTGGTTTGGTATATACTAAGACTGAATACAAAATACTTATTCTCTTTGTTAGTTCAAAGAAGCTCTCAAGGCGATAAAATCACTGAACATTGCTGTCGTGGACTCACTTGTGTAAGTACAGCCTTTTGCTTTGGAATTCTTGTAAGTTAAACGAGATCGACTACAATTTAGTTAAAATTCCTTTAAGTCCCCCCCTCCCCCATCCCCCACACCCCGAGTTAAGTCCCGAACAGTTCACTCTCAGACAACGCCCACCGCCATATGACCATTCTTAACTCGTAAAAACAACCACTGGGTCGTAACTCTTTAAAAAAAAACATGTAAATTTTCTATTACGAACTTAATCTAGAGGTCTAAATCGATTTGTGGAATCGACTCGATCTACCACTTCAAGAAAACTAACGCAGTTTGTGTGAATAGGACAATTTTGTCTGATAATTATTTCTTCTCTGAAATACTAGCAACCTAGAGTAAGGACGCGGTTAGAAATGTTTAAAAACCACAAGTTTTAGGGGCTATGGTTGTCAGCTAGAGATGATTTAAGCTTTTGAGAAACGATTAAGAACCCTTCAAAAACCTTTAGGAAATTGGCTCGAGACTTTGCTTTTTTGGCGCTTAACGTGAACGGGCTCAACTCGAATGGGTTTAACTTGAGGCTCATCTTAGATTCAACACGCATTAAATTGCCTAAAAGCAAAATGAAAGAAGTAGAGAGAAATACAAAAACGCTGTATGTATCTAACGACTCAAGAACTGAAACTTGTATCGGCTCTAACGAACACTTATCTAATGATTTATAGCCGAAGTAATTTGGTTTACCAGCAATTAGCCAAAATGCAAAAGTCAATTACTAATAGTTAATTCACTTAGAGACGTCACCATCTCTTTGTATATTTTCAGCAAAAAGGAGGAAAAGAAGAAAGGCAAGCGAGCTACCGCCAAGAAAGCTGCTGCACCACCGTAAGTCAGCTCGTGGTTTTTAATCTCAGCTTTAAATGAATGGTTCATACTGCAATAACTTTCCAGGTTATTTTTTCTCTCTTCTCTTCTCAAACACAACTCTATTCTTTTGTGTATGACCTGATTTTCTGACAATTATGTGTAGTTGTTAAGAGTGTTTTTTAGTTGCGGCCGCTGACTTCTTTAGCTCATCTATTGCCTTTCATTTTTTCAGTTGTTTCCTCAAAGCATTTCTCTCGTGTTTTTCCATAATGTACAATGGCTGGAAGACGAGTTATTTTCTTTTTCTATCCTGAAACTTCTGTTTATACTATACCGTAATAAAATCCCACATTAAAGCCCTGGGCTTATATAAATTCGTAAGGGGCTTTGGGTGGG
>JAOEHT020111148.1:0-12699 GCA_025448195.2 Parazoanthus atlanticus | reverse complement strand
GGGCGTTCTCTGTCTGTGCACCCACTTTGTGGAACAGCCTGCCAAATGACATCAGGCAGTCCAATAATTTAAACACTCTTAAGAGTAAACTTAAAACGTTTCTTTTTAAACAAGCTTTTAACTTTTTATTTATTGTTTTCACAATCATACATTCTAACACATGTATCTCACTCAACTATAGATTTTATATAACTTTTTTTGTGTAAAGCGCCTCTGAACCAGTAGGAAGAGGCGCTATATAGATTTCAAATTATTATTGATATTATTATTCTTAAACATTAATCATGATTATATTAAACATGTTTGACTTAAATTTGTTGGTACTGTCACGTTTTGGTAGGTTTTCACGGGCTCTGAAAGTTTTAACGATAAAGCAATTTGTTTATACAGGTTTTAAGCCACTGTGTGTGTTTCAACTGTAAAATTGTTTTTTCAATCATGATTAATTGGAACCGATTTAGTGAGTAGTGTGAATGCGGCTTTATAAAATAACTGAAGCAAACTAAAAGCTGTTAAAAAGGAAGGTCGTCATTCAGTGACCCTTTAAAATAATTCCGTGAGTCTATGGTCTGGCAAAAAGCTTCATAGCTTTGTGTCCTGCTAATAGAACATTTCTTTACTTGCTCCACGATCGCGAAATAAAGGCTTGCTTTTCTGTTGAATTTTCGTGGAGATAAAACTTGTCAAACAGATTCTAAACCTTGTATATTGGGTGTAACTGCTGAAGCATTATGAGCCCACTATGCCGTGAAACCAGGTTTTAGTAGAAAGACTGGCGAGCTCGCTCGTTCGCGAGAAAGGACTGAAGAAATCACGTCGCAATCAGTCGTGTTGAGCATGATCAAGTAAGCACGAAGCATGCGATTACGGTTGCCGTGGGCTCGTAATATGTCAGCAGTTTCAACCAGTACGGAAGGGTTTGAAACCGGTTGAGCTGGGACTACTTGTCCAAGATGATGGACGAAAACTTGATCTTACTCAACAGGATTTCGACACGAGTTTATAGAGTCTTTTCTTGCGAGTAAACAAGTGACGTAAAGACCGTGTTGAAATAAAAGATTACATTACATTACATTACATACATTATGAATCAAGAAAATATACACGAGGAGTTAAAATAAATATCCACCATACATATCTTAATGTTTTCCTAGTCATTCTCCTTTAAACTTACCACCTAAAGGTTAACTTTCCTCTCATTCCATTTTTTGAAAAGCGTTTCTGTAACAACTTGCCTTGCCAGTTGTTTTTGTCCAAAATAGTGCTCAAACTCGCGATCCCCGCCCTAGATACGAGTGAAGCGGGTAAGAAACAGGAGAGACAACTCCGGCATGCGCATGCGCAAGCCCAGTCCATGGCGAACACCAGAGTTGAACCGGAGCCATTGGTTCTGTGACGATATGCTATAGTTATGTGCTGCCCACATAACCACAAGAACTATATCGACTTCCTGAGATATTGGACTCGCCAATAAGGCTCTGAATAAACACTTAGTACGTGCTAGTATATTTGAATACAGGAAACGTTTTGTATGCGTAGTTAGATATATAGTGATTGACTTGACTGTAGAACTTGAGATTGAATAAACGTTACTTTGTTGAAGCACAAAAAGTTACTCGCGTGTTCTTACACTATGTGACTTAAGTATTGGTGTGAATTGAAGGATTTCTGTGATTTGAAGTTGAAGGATTGGTGTGTTATGAAGGGTTGGTGAAATTTGAAGGATTTGTGGGATCTGAAGGATTGGTATGATTTGAAGAGTTGGTGTAATTTGAAGGATTGGTGTGATTTGAAAGATTGGTGGGATTTAAAGATTTGTGTGATTTGTAGAATTGGCGTGATTTGAAGGATCTACGTGATTTGAAGGATTGGTGTGATTTAAATTATTCGTATGATTTGAAGATTTGGTGTGATTTGAAGGATTTGTGTGATTTGAAGAATTCCTATTTTTTAAAGGATTTGTCTGATTTGAAGGATTGTTATGATTTGAAGGATTGGTGTGATTTCAAGGATCTATGTGACTTGAAGGATTGGTGTGATTTAAAGGATTCGTATGATTTGAAGGATTGGTGAGATTTGAAGGATTGGTGTGAATTGAAGAATTGGCGTGATTTGAAGGATCTATGTGACTTGAAGGATTGGTGTGATTTAAAGGATTCGTATGATTTGAAGGATTGGCGTGATTTGAAGGATTTGTGTGATTTAAAATTTTTTTATGATTTGAAGGATTGGTGAGATTCGTAGGATTGATGGGATTATAAGGATTTGTCCGATTTGAAGGATTGGGATTGTTATGATTTGAAGGATTGGTGGGATTTGAAGGATTGCTGTGATTAAACGGATTTGTCTGATTTGAAGGATTGGTGTGTTTGGATTTGAAGGATTGGTGTGATTATACGGATTTATGTGATTTGAATGATTGGTGGGATTTGAAGGGTTGGGATTGGTGTGATTAGGAGGTCTGGTGAAACTTGAAGTATTTGTGTGATTTAAAGGATCATGCGAGTTGAAGGATTGGTGGATTTGGAAAGATTTGAAGGATTTAATGTAGGAATTGTGTGATTTGAAGTAGGTGTGATTTGAAGGAACGGAATGATTTAAAGAATTGGTGTAACATGAAGGATTGGCGTTATTTGCAGGACTGGTGTGATTTGAAGGATTTCAAGATCTGGTGTCAGTGATTTCAAGGATTTGTGTGATTTGAAAGATTGGTGCGATTTGAGGGATTTGAAGCATTGGCGTGATTTGAAGGATTGGTGTGATTTGAAGGATCTATGTGATTTGAAGCATTGGTGTTTCAAGGATTGGTGTGAATTGAAGGATCTACGTGATTTGTAAGACTGGTCTGATTTGAAGGAATGGTGTGATTTGATGGATTAAAAGAAAGGTATGCTTTGAAGAATTTGAAAACTTTAAAGCATTAGTGAGATTTGAATGATTGGTGTGATTTGAAAGATTGGTGTGATTACGGGGATCGAGTGTGTACTAACTCTATCCAACATTTGCAGGTCCCCTCAACTCCCGAATTTAGACACATCTTGGTCCCGAAACATTTTCCTATTGGCATCAGCTGCATTTTCAACAAATTAGAAAAAAGGTTCACGGGCAATTGAATTTTTAAAAGTATATCGAGTTGGGAACTAATGCTACTCTTACATAGGACCTCATAATTGCAATTTTTTTATTATTCCCCCAGAATGTTCTTCGTTGAATAGCCCAGTGCTGGGAAACAGTTGCTTGATGATTTCCCGAGAGTAGCCCAGATAATAGTTAGTAAAAAAATCTGTATAATAAATACAAATCAGGTTACAAGCTTTTCAGGCGAGAAACCACATTTTACTTAATTTCTCAGTCAACCAGGTCCTCAGAACTACGCTCTTTCATTTAACCGAGTCCCGTCAATGCTCTTCCCGCAACAAGCCAGTTTCCCTGTAAAATGTTTGGCCCGACCTCCCTGTTTACATCTTTGCTTTCAACTAAAAACGAAAAGCTTTACTCTACGCTGCGTTCTTGAAGTCCCCTTAACATCGAGATTTAAAGAAAAGCACTTAAACAAAACCTTCGTCTTAAAAAATATAAAACAAGTACCACACGGACAGAACAGCAAACCGCTTCGCTTTTTGTCAAGGCCCTCACAACTGTGTTATTTCGTTTACCCAGTCCGCTCAAAGTAGGCAAGAGTCCCTGAAAATGGTTGCATATCTCCCGTTCAAGTACTTATGCTTCATTGTTGTTTTGAACAAAAAAAGAAAGTCGAATCTATATTTTTTCTTCTACTTATATCAAGTCCCCTTTACATTGAAATTTAGATAGAAATTACAGCTCTGCAAACATTCCTGAAGCAATACCTGCTGCATTTTTTAAACACTACTGACAAAAATTCAATTTTAAAACCGCGCAGTACTGTAATGTAACAACTGCATGCTTAATGCAAACACGAGATTTAAGAGAATCCCCAGTGCGTCACGATTGGGTTATTTTTAAAACTACATCAAGTCTTGTCCCAGCTTCTAATGGAAATCACATCGTTTCATTTCGTCTTGACTATTTGGCCACTACTGGCTCCCTTTCCATCGTCTCTTTGGTGTAGAATTATACCCATCAACGGCTGGTCATTACACCACAGTACACTCTCAAGCAGATGAAATTCTCATAAACATTCCCCATAGGTTCAACAGTTTCTGGGTATTTTTTGCAAACTGACCTTACCACACCTGTAGGTACTCAAGTCAAAGATCGAGTGTGTGCTAACACTATCCAACCTCCGTCAGGTTCCCTTAACTCCGAAATTTAGACTCATCTTGGTCCCGAAACATCAGCTACATTAAGAAAGGGATTCACGGGAGATGGAATATTGGCATCTTTACAGATGGGAAGTCACTTCTTTTGCACGGGGCCTCACAATGTTTTATTAACCGCCCTGAAACTTCTTTCAACAACTGCCCAGTTTCCGCAAAATTCTCCACTTAATGGAGATTTTTTCTAAAGTTTTTAATAAAGTGCGAGGGTCAAGCATATGTCTACTGTCCGCTTTCAACCCTATATAAATAACATTTCCGATAGTACTTTTGGTAGATTTAAACAGTTTCTTGGTGTTTTTTTTTTTGGAAAACCGAATCCTTAAGTGACAGACAAATCGACACTTTAAAATGTGGTTTGTTGATGGATCAAATGATTAGGAAAAACCAAGTTATTCTCAAAACAACGGCCGAATTTACTTGTTTTATTTAATGAAAAAAGGTATATCTTACTGCGTAATTTATGAGAGCCAAACAACTACTGATAGTTCTCTTTTATACGATCGAGTTGTCAGCATTAAAAAGAGCGAATGTGTCATTTATTTTTAAAAGATTCCGATGATAATCTGGGAATATGTTTTGCCTCATATCCTCCTTTGCGTCAAACTGACGATACAAATAAAAATAATTTTTTTTATAAAGAAAACGAAACTGTATGTGAAGTTTTCCCACGACTTTCTGTTTTCAGTACTGCAAGAAAATTGTTTGTATCCATGGATCAATAAGTTTCCTTTCCTTCCACCGTTTTTTATAGCATTAGTAAATTTAAGAGGTCCCTCCTGAAAACCACGATTTGTGATGTTGGCATTATTATTATTATTATTAGAGACGATGATTTCAATAAAAAAAACAATGCAATACAATACAATAAAATACAATGGAGGACTTTAATTCAAAAGGGTCATACTTGACAGAAATAAAACCTAAAAATTTGTTTATATCAAATTAAGCTATTTACAATTAAAAAAGGACTATTTACAACTGTTGATATTAAAAAGGACCCTGTTAGGGACCGTTCATTATTTACAGGGAATACGAGGTTGAACAACTGCTTGCTGAGTTCCACACTTTTTTTTCCAAACACCCGTACAGTTGTTGAGAGAAAATTTTAAATCCCAGTCAAGTTTTTCACAAATAATAGTGCAGTTTATATTATGTCTAAATAACGGCAGTAACTCTCAATTGATAGCAATAACCACAATATCTTTGGTAAAATTAATGTGGATAATATTTCATTACCCCTGTCTCTCACCTCATAGAATTTTCAAACCCCCGTATACTTTTTGTCCAACCCCGTACTCCCTGAAAATAATGCAGTCCCTTAGTTATAACGGTTAAAAAATTTCCTGCTAAAAACCCCTTTATTAACCCTTTGGTGACGGTGGATTTAGTGATGAACGAGTCGTATACTCTTACTAGCTTTCTTGTTTCGTGGAAAATAAAACGAGAAGAAAAAAACTAAGAAAAAACGAGAGACGTTTATGAGCCCTTTCAAATATTAGTAAACTATTACTTTATTATGAAAGCAAGTAAACCTGACCAATTCCAGTAAAACAGGTCAAATTAAGATTAATCTATTTCGTAACCACTACCACATGAGTTCTAACTTACACAATCTAGACTTTAATCATAGTTACCCCCCTCAAAAAGACGTGTTAAATTTTCAGTCAAAACAACTCCCAACTCCAACTACTTCCACTACATCTTCCCACGGTGTGCGTGGGAAATTTTCACTAGGATTGACCAAAACCCCAACCCCAGGAATAAGCCAGGTCCAGGCAGTACCTGGGCAATGGCGGAGGCTCAAGCACAAATTACTGCTATATATACTATTTCCCTAAATGGTACAAGTAAATCGTACTAACCTAGGAATAACTTATCCCAACGTTTAAGCAGGTTTGAATCCTTATCACGCTGTTTATTGGTCGTGAAACACCACAAATTTGCGAGTAAGGTTGGGTTTTCATCCTACTTTGTGCGTATGCTGTGCAGAAAACAGCGAAATTTCTTGTTTCGTGATTAAGCAATATTCAAACAGATGCAGACTTATGTTTTCGAAAATATACTGTTTTAGAAATTAATTTCTTGTACAATTTGCGAGGATGCTGAACGGGGAACACGATAACTCAGAAAAAAAAATATTTACATAGCCTGCATAATTTCTTGGAAGTTCTTGAAAGCAGCACACAAGCTCTTTGATTATATAAACGGTTTCGTCGCTACAATTTAATAAGGTTTAGCTGCATCAAATTTCCACAGGTAACAGACAAGCAGAATATTTAAGCTATACTTATTTGTTTTCTCCCCTTTTGCCACAGATCAAAAAGTAAAAAAACACATTTGCAACCTGATCGAATGACAACTCAAAATTGGTTCTATATGCTAGAACAAACAACTTGGTGATTTGTTGTAAATTGTGCGCGTTTTTTAACGAAGAAATTCGCAGCAACTGCATGTCTATTTCTTGTACAGCAAAACTACAAATTACAGCTACCGACTTACCAAAAGTTTACTTTTGTGGAGAAAAAATTATTGACATAAAAACGAAAAATAGGCACGCATAACGTGCATGTGGCTACTGTTATTACGGTTGCCGTCTTGATTTAGTCATTGTTCGTCACAAGATACGATCGGGGATGTATTGAAGTTCTCTTTTTTTCGCTTAAATGTTGAAGGACAACACGATTCATGAATGAGATTGGTTAAGAAAAACTGAATCTTCACATACATGTTTTTATCTTCTAACAGATAAACAACCAAAAGTATATTCGCAAAACGACACAGAGATCAATTTGTTGAAACTAGCGTAATCGTGGACCTTTTTCTCAAAATAAAAGTTCGGTGTCATATATATCAGTGTGCGTGACAGTTTGCATAATTTCTAAAACGCAGAAAGACGTGAATTTTTGTGTGTTTTCGCTTGAATTTCCCATTTTGTAATAAAACAAAGAGCAAATTATTTTTTGACCAGCGAACTTCGAGCTATAAGAAACTAAACATGGCAGTTCTTTCGTCCTGTGAAACTGATATGCATTTGCCTAGTTACTTGACCTACTTACTTGCTTACTTACTTACTTACTTACAGAGGCGATGACATAGTGGATACTGTTGCTCTGCAACAGTAGCCACAAAAAGCATACTCAATCAACAAACGAAACCATAAGTAAACTTAAAGAAACCTCACAGTCGCTCTCCTGTTAATGTCACATCTTTAAAATTGCCGAATGATAGTCGATGAAAATTCTGAACATGGGTCATATTTCGGAAAAGCCATCTACTCGTAATTTCAAACACAATTATAGAAACTCGACCAATTCGATGAAAGTCTTCAAATAGGTTTGTCACAAATTCCCACCACAGGCCAAAAGATTGGAAAACCGAGTTACGGCTCTCACAATACTTTGTCTGATAAATTATGGAATGTTTTTGAATTTGTCCCAGGGTAACTCTCCAATTGCTAACTTTATTATAACTCGTTGGAACAACAGCATTTAAACCCGTGTTATATACCAGCCTATCCCTCGGGCAGCATACCTATCTCTGGTTTAGTGCTATTCTCGGAATTATTTTACCTTCTCCTCGAACAACCGGGGGAGGGGGGGTTTACACCGATAGGCGAATAGCGTCCATGCTCGTACCAATATCTATTATAAACTCACATTTTCTTTCTCGATCGCATTATCTATACAGATATGCGTGATTATTTTAATCTAGAGCTGAAATACATGTAGTTATATCTTCTTATCGAAGTATCCGTTAATAAATCCTATAAGGACGCATAGAAAACCTAAAATGTTTAGAAAAATATATTAAGCCCCAGATCCTCATAATACATTATGATTAATAAAGCACCCATATCCGTACATTCTTGTTTATAAGTCGATCCCAATATTTGAAGCTAAAACCATTAGGCGTTTTTGATTCACTACAGTATGTAGTAACTTTGCTCCAGCAGCTTTTATATGCTGAGCGAAGGAGCATTTCCAATCGGACTAAAAAATTGCTTTGCTACGTTTGCTTTCATTGAAGTTATTTTAGTCTTGAAGCCTCCATTCTCAAACTATTAATCAACAGAAATCATTCTTTTAGTTATCTGTTTACCTCTTCTCCAAATATCTATTCTATTTGTAGCCTATCACAGTAAACAACAAAATCATACACTAATCGGGGAAATCGAGAAGACCCCATTATTGAGGCATTTTTAATGGGCGAGAACAAAATGGGCCGGGAAGCTAAACATGTACTAATAATTATACCATTATTCTAATACATTTCAAGTTACTTGAGAGAATGGCGTCAAATTTTAACTAATTATTTAATGCGTTTTGATTGTTCTCTAATCCATATATTTTGTCCTGTTAGAACATCGATTCTCACACTTCGAAATCCCCAGAGTCAAAGACTGGCATAAGTGCACCATAACTGTCACCACTTTCACAATAAACTACGTTTCTTTTTGCTTCCATATAGTGCAGAGTATCTGCTTCTTCAAACCCTTGATGGTCAACCATCTGTCCGTGAGAACCAATAAAACGCATACACTCTTCCGGTATTTGATATTTTAAAAAGTGGTAATAATTGACCACAGCCCACAAAACCAAAAATGACCCCGAGGACCAATGAAAAGATTGTGCCACCATGACATCTTTTTCCACATCATATATAAGCACTTTGAACCAATGTGGAGAGATTTGAATAGAAGGAAAAAATGTTCGCTCACGGTGACGCAAATGGTAAACTTGAGAAAATGTTACAGCAATAGCATAACTTTGACTGAGACTTTTTGTAGATCCTATCACCGAATTATCTTCCTCAGGTCCAACCTTTCCCTCCACTGACGTCTTTTCTCCTGGAGAATTATCTTGATTTTCTGCAGTAAAAATGAACTTAAATTAACCAAAGAAGGTTTGGGCGTTTTTGCAAAGCATTAGCACTTCGGAGAGAGAGGTATGTCGGTGGTAAGGGACTAGAGCACACCTTTTGCATACTCCACTAATTAATTTTAACACAAACAATGGTCAATTTATTGGCTTTGCTAATATGTGCAAACATTCAAAATGGTAGATTATCTTGAATTGTTGACATTCGAGATTTTGATTAATTTTGGGATATATTATCGTAAATAGTTAGAAAGCAACATTTTATTGGCTAAAAATAAGAAGTAATAAAAAAAACAAAAAAAATACGGGACTACAATCAATTCAGCAAAATTTGAATTTTTAAGGAAATTCCAACTTTTGCGACTTGATTACAATGTTTACGCCATTTAATTAATTTCAAAAATTCTGTTCAGTTGTGCAAAAGCTTTTAGCAATTAGCCAAACAGCACAAACTTGAAATCTGAGAAACTGGGGGGTAGGGTTCCGGATTGAGCTCCATAAAAGGTTCTGGGGTTCAGGTTATGGTATATTTTAAGTGGTGTTTTCAGTGAATTGTTTATGACATCGGAACCCCCTCACCTACATATCCCTGGAAATCTTATCAAAATTTTTAAATCATAAGTTGGTTAATGTTTTAAAACTTGAAATAACTAACGAATGTTACTGCGGTTTTTATAGGCGCTTATTTTCCTAAATAATTCTTGACTTCCAACTCCACCAACTTTCTGCCAATTATATTGAAATTTAAAGCATTTTGAGAGATTAACAATCAAATTCTAAAAACGTGCCAAAGACTCTTGAAATTTTGGTTTGCTCAAATTTTAAAGCTAAAGTCCAGAATAACAGTACTACGACCGAGGCAAGTGACATTTTCTTTCGATAGCTTTTAAAGTTTTCAGAGTTTCAAAAATCCCCGGCACGTTTTTGGACTTTTATTATTGATCTCTTAAAGTGCCAAATTCAAAATAACTGGCTGAAAAATTGCCAGGTTGGAACTCAAGAGACGTGCGTAAAGAAAGAAAGTAACGAAGCAGAAAAGACTGAAAAACGGCGTTTTTTTGGTTCATATTTTAAAATTAATATCAAATTCTAAAAAATAGGACAGCTCTTTGTTTAGAATTTTGTAAGCTGTACAGTGATACAAGGTCTGTGGGGTTCCTATATGTGACAACAGAGATATGCACAATTAACTGCTAAAAGTCTGAAAACACCGCTCAAAGTGTACCGTAACCTTAATGCCAAGTGAATGAGAATAATAATAATAATAATAATGTTTTAGGAGCATTACACAAGTCTCCATGCTCTTACGATGTTTTACAATAAAACTATCTACATTATGATAAAAAAAATTAAAAGCTAATTTACAAATGTGGACAACTATTAAAATCAACTATTTCTAAAGTACTGCGGAAAAATTAAAAATATATATATAACTACCAATTTATACTACTAAAAATGAAGGTCTTGATTGATGATTTAAAATTGCTAAGTGAGTCGGCTAGTCTTAATTGATCAGGTAAGGAGTTCCAGAGTTTAGGAGCAGCATCAGAAAAAGGTCAGTCCCCATAGGTTTTAGTACAGGTTTTAGGAACAGTTAACAGGTTGCGGCTTGATCTGAGAGAACGGGTAGATAGGAGCTTGACAATGGAGGGCTTTATAAAGGTAAGTAACAGTAGTTTGAATTTGATCCGTTTCTTGATAGGGAGCCAGTGTAGATTCCTTAAGACAGGGGAGATATGAGAGTTCTTATTTGTTCTGGTAACAAGTGTAAAGCATGGACAAGCTTTTCACAATCAGCCTGATCTAGATGTTTTCTGATTCTCTCAATGTTTCTGATTGCTAGGAATGAGGATTTGCATTTATAGTTACATTTGGATTCACCTGCTGCTTCCTCTGAACTCTCTGTCACTGCAAAGTATACAAACAAAAATTCAGTGCTAATGCACATATAAAAAACACTCGCAGGTCTTGTGGCAAGGCAATATGTACAGTATGTCTAGAAAACAATCCCCTTAGGCTAACTCGAAGAGAGATAAATATCAAAAGTGTACCATTAGTAATTAAAAAATGGTTTACTAAACCATTGTAAGCGTTAGCGTAACACAGGAGAAACATATATTAAACAAATGAAATTTCAAATAAACTGGTGCAATTAATATTTTCCTGGACTTGCCTCACCAACTGAAAAATCCATCAAACCAAATATCCATTCAAGTGAAAGTTGCTGGTTTTATAAATAACAAACACCCATTTTACCGTTTTGTACCGTGATTATCGGCCAAATCATGGCGTGTATTTTTTATTTATATATTTGTTTATTTACTAAACAACCTGTTTATTTAACGATTGGTGGAAAAACTGAAAGGACAAATCTTTTGGTTCTCGACACTATCAACTATCAACTATACAATGAATGTAGCTTTTTTTCAACAATCACACACTTGTTATGGGTTGAACACAGAAAATCAAGATTTTTTCCAGACCTTTAAATTAAAGTTATTTTCCAATTTTTCCAAATCTGGAAAATGGGTCTCTGAATTTACTATCTTTTTTCCAGACTCTATACACTCTCTACAGATTTTCATTAAACTTAAGAAAAACTCAAGGTATAGGTACAGTATTAGAACCAAAAAATATTGTCGGGAAGTTAATTCAGTTAAAGGGGTGTTGTTGTAAATCAATTTGCCACTTTATAAATTTTCTAGTCCTATCCTGATAACTTACCTACAGGACAATTTCCAACGTCAGATGTTGACCCTGTAAGACAAACATTGTTGAGAACAGTTATTACCTATATGTAATTGGGTAGTTGCTTTTGTACTATCCTGTAAAACGTCTCTGTGAGTTAAGTTGAAAATCAATGGGGGGCACTCAAAAACAAAAGTCTTTTTTTGGTTTAACATTTTCAATCATTTTTAGCAACTTCAAGCTTCTTATTCTCTCTGGATATTGTATATTATTACAAACTCAACAAGTGAATGCAACTATTTGTATGTTCTGATTGGTAATAAAAAAAGGTGAAAATCTGGAGCGCTATTCACCTTTTTCCATTCATGCGTGAAACAAGGCAAAATGGTGATCCATTTCCGTTCTGTTTCCGAAAAAGAAATTAATGCTCCTGTATTAATAAGGCTGCAACTAGAAAGCTACAAAACTATTATCAGTTTTTTATTGGCTTGCTTTTGACACTACAGTTTCATAAAACAAAGTTTTTCAGGGAGTTACTGGCAAAACTGACTAAAATGTTGTTGGTCACAGATGTCAGATCGCAAGTCATTGTTTTTGTTCGCTCTTTTTAGGTAACTAGAAATAAACTATTTTTCAAGTGATATTCACTCAAAGGGTTTATACTAAAACAGTTATTCCCCTCTGGCTCAGTGCCCAGAAGCAGTTATTTACCTCACAGCTAAGCTAGGGCTCCGCAAATATCCACTGCTGGTCACTGCGACTTTGGGGATATAAGTTAAAATTAATATTGACAAAATTTTGACAGGTGCTTGATTACTCTCTCAACCGCAAAT
>JAOEHT020111076.1:0-12700 GCA_025448195.2 Parazoanthus atlanticus | reverse complement strand
AGGTCTCAACCTTGTACTCAGGCACTTAAGTGGTGTCGATTTCTTGGGTACTCCGTGTGTGAACACAACACCATTTTATACCGGTGCCCATGCACTAGTGATCGGGCACCAAGTGTGAACATAATGTAAGATAACCCATCACTGTCTGTAATCTACTGTTACTGAAAGAAGCTTTCTGTAGCGTTACTAGTATATCATCCTCGGAGACCCAGGGGCGGTCCTTCAGGGCGAGCAACAACCTGAGGCGAAAGAAAAGTAAAGTGGAGTTGGAGGAGCACTTTATTTTCTCCTCGCAGATCGGCCTTCGTCCTCACCGCTCTTGGCCTGTCCGAGACTGACTGCTCTGGGTCTCCGAGGATGCTGGTATATTCGAGTGTGTTCACGACCGAATTAAAGGCGTGACTAGAATGACACTCAAGTATGGCGTAACCTAATCCCTTGAGTACTGAATGAATATCCACATACATTCTAAACTTAAATTTTTAGCTAATTTTCAACAAATCAGTTGAAGGCAAAATTCATTTATATTAATGATGGGAAAATATAGAACTAAGAAAATTCACTAAAATTAAAACCATTTCTATCAAAAATGTAGACTTTGGAGTTCCTAACACGTACCCGGTCGGACGGACTTAATATTTTATTTTTTTGTAACATTTTTTTGTTGTATTGTAAATCATTATGAACGGGGCCTTAGAGATAACGCGTTTTGCTAATGAATTTATATAACTGCATTATCTGACATTACGATGTCATCGTATTATACCTCAAACAGAAGCAGGGCCACACTTGAAAGTTGAAAAGCTTTGTTTTTAGAAACATTTCTACTCTGTCCGGTAGTTGAAAATTGCGTCAAGTCAGGACTACAGTTAAAAAGTAGCAAATCAATAACAATAAAGTTTTGTAAGGTCGGCAATTTTGATGATAAAATTATAATTAACTGACTAGGTTCAGTCGGGTGACAGGATCCACATGTATATTTTTGTTTGGCCTTATGAATGTTAACATCACCCAATTAGTGTCAAATTATGTCTCCTTGACCTTGTCAGAATCTATTTGATTATTTATATATTTAGTTATGTATTTATTTTGTTATTTGTTTCAATTATTTTTTTATCAATATTTTAAAAAAAAAATCCAGTTTAGCAGGCTGGTTTAAATGATTGAATAAATATTTTTAGCAAATCTATATACTAATATAATCTACACAATTTACTTATTTTCTGATTTAGTGCAAAGCACACGGCACATACATACATTTTTATTTGCCACCAATAACTAAAAAGAAAACATAAAACAAAAGGACACAAGGTCCCTTAAAATGTTTTAGCGCCTGATACCAACTGAATGGGCAAAACATTTCGGCATTTTAAGTTTCAAGTTTCAAGTTTATTATTTTGCACCTATTTATTTACAATTGTAGTTTTTTCCCATTATAGCAAGACTTAAAAGAGGGGGAAAACTGAAATTCGCTTGATTATACTTTAGGAGGAGAAGTGCGTAGTGGTCAAAGAGCAAAGCTTTCGAGTTGGCCACTACCATGGTGAGATTGATGCATGAGGGAAGCAAAAAACTATACAATTTCTAAAATTGTACAATATGGAGTAGCACTCTCTTGTTTATCTGCAAAGAAAATACAACGAAGACAATTATTTTGCTTAATTTTAATTTTTTTAGTCTAGACTGATAAGCAGTACCCCAGCTCATTAGGACATAGTTTAGATACGGGTATATAAGGCTGTAGTAGAGTTGATTTAATGCATTAATAGAGAGAAAGTATGAGATTGTACAAAATTCCTATATTTTCGTCAATTTGTTATGTTTAAGCTGCATGTGCATCCCATTTGAGATGTTCATCTATGAAAACACCTAGATATTCAATTTGTGATTTTTTTGTGATGTTACAGGCTGTTAAAGTTATATTTGGTCTTTTCCTGGATGTAGTTATAAGTATATAGTTGGTCTTTTTGTAATTAATTGATAACTTATTTGCTGAACAGTATTTCAATACATTAGTAAGTTCCTCGTTCACAACTCTCTCTAGTTCATCAAGACTATTTGAGGTATAGAAAATATTTGTATCGTCTGCAAAAATTCTGAATTTTAATTTTTTTTTAAAGAATTCGGGAGATCACTCATTTATGTACAGCAAAAAGAGTAAAGGTCCTAGAGTGGATCCTTGTGGGATGCCACATGCTATTGTTTTCATACTAGACTCTGTATCACCAATGTCGACATATTGCTTGCGATTATTGATATAGCTAGTGAACCATGTATGAGGTATTCCTTTAATTCCGTATTTATTCATTTTTTCTAAAAGGATATGGTGATTGATTGTATCGAATGTTTTTGATAAATCTAAAAGATTCCACAAGTTATTTTGTTCTCATCAATTGCTGCTTTCAGGGTTACCAGAGTTTCTAGATGGTAATCTCTTTCTTTCTTTTTTTAGGCCGCGGGCAAATCTGAAACAAATATGCACCAAAACGGCCACTGGATGGAGTAAAAATATGGACAACACGCCAGCATGTGGCACACTTGAGGTAGGTCAACTCTATTTCCGCAATAACTACAATATTTGATCATACAAAGTCTTATAAATCATTCGGCCATATACGTATTAGCTAACACAACGTACACAAGATATGTCGCACAATGACTCACAAAACTATACAAATGGCTTTTATATGAATCACAATATATGCTTGGGTAGCCTGTGGAGTATTTGGCTTTTTGTATGTTCTCAAACGCTCATTCGATGGTACACTGAAAATGTTCACACAAACATATGATCCCTACAGTCTTACTAATAATGTAAATAACCAAGCTAAAAATCCAACTATTGCTAATCTGCTGATAACTTGACTCGAAACAAAATTGTTTATTTCTTGAAAGCCTTGGGACTATAGAAATCCCAAACCTTTCACTCCCAATAGCGCTAAATGATGTGTTAGTAAATTCTCAAACCCCATTTTCATACTTTTCCTTTTAATTGGTCGAGAAAATTTTGCACTTCATCTTAAAAGAGTTTTTATTTGAGTAAACAATCAGTTCCTTTATTCTTACAATCAATTCATTATATAATGATACTGATAGGAGAAGATACATATTGATAAACATGGGAGGAGTGAAATCTTTGACAACCATGCTGGGAGCATTTAAATACCTCCCCTTCTTCCCTCCAGCCTCACCTTCTGCAGGAAAAACAAATTCATGTGTTTATATAGTAAAAATTGTATTCTATATCCTGTACCCTTCAACTCCAAACAGTGCCAAATGATTAGTTGCCAAAATCTCATTACCAGCCCTTAAACATTTCCTATTAATAAGTTGGGGAATTTTGTACTTCATCTTGGGGAATTGAGAGTCAGTGGATAATCGATTGTGTAAGGAGAAGATAGATACTGATAAAGTTGGTGGCAGTAAAAGGTTGAGGGACTGTTCACCAAATATGCTGGGGAGGACTGATGAGAGCCGGAATATTAGATATTGTTAATTAGGAGAAAAACTTTTTTGTCTTACAAAAAAGTTTTGGGCTTAGATCTGAATGTTCAAGCCGAATAAGGTCATGACCGAACAAAAACTTGACTTTTTTAAATTGGTTAGGACTCCAGTAGTGAACACTTGCCTTTGATCCGAAGGTCTGTGCTTTAAAATTATGTATATAACACATTGGGTTGAACTTCTCATTTCTACTTCATCTTTTGTAACTACATTATTTGTTTCCCCCAGGTTAAGGAATCAAGATGGATTGATGCAAATATTACCTTATTGCTTTTTTCTGAAACCTTTTTTTCTCAAACATTTTTTCCACCTTTTTTCTGTTTTTTTTCCCCCAATGTTTTGCTTCGAATCATTGCTTCATTCTCAAGGAATCTCTTGGGAACAAATTTATACTGCTAAGAAAATAAAATGTTTGAAGTTAAGAGTGCCTAAAATATTTCATATGTTTCTCACTTCACAGAAAAAACACAAAAAAATATTTAAAATAGGTTCTCACAAGCTACACAAAAGCATACTCTGTGAACAGACCCTGACTTGCACCAAAATCCCCCCTCCCCCCTTCCTCTCTTACTTCTAACATTCAAGGGATGTTACATGTAAAGGTTCAGTCATTAAATTCGGCAAAAGAGAAGAGGAGAAATTATGTCCTGATGAAAAATTTTAAATACTCCCTTGAAACATTACACAAAATTGCAACCCTTTTACTCCCTCTACAGTACAAAACACCCAATATTTGCAATTAGCACTGTAATTTCAAAATCACAATGGGATTAATATTTTAATAAAAAAAATGGAAAGAATTTTGCCATGATGCAGCCACCCTTCCATATGTTGTTGTCAGCTGTCGAGACACATCATCAGCGTCACTAAGGTGGTGTTTACGTGATACCGGAATTAATTTCATTCCGGTACGACACACATATTTCGTTCCATGTTTACATAGAAGTTCTCATATTGGAATGAACGTGCAGTAAAAACATTGGCAGATTAAAAATACGAGTCAGCTGATCAGCCCAACCAATCCACGTGCCTCATTTCATACCGGAATGAGCTCGTACCTCCTTTACATGATACTTGTGCAACATGAGGCCAGATTTCAATTCGGAACAAGCATTTCATTCCGGAATGATTCATACAGTAATGAGATTTAGGAAGGTATCTTGTAAATGAATATAGAAACTCAGTATGGAACCGGGATGAATTCCTAGTGGAATGAAATTCGATCCAGTATCATGTAAACAATGCCTTAGCTAGGTGAAACTGATGTTTACTTGAACTGCCTTTATGAATTTTATACTTAACTGCAGAGAGAAATAGGCAAAGTCTTACTTAGTAAAAATGTTTGAAAAGTATATAATTACCTAGGCTATTACTGTAGTAAAATTTCGAGATTCTCTGTTTCAACTAAATTTTTGAAGAACCCCCCTTAAGGTTTCTAACATTTTGCAAAATTACCCTCCCCCCCCCCCCATCCTCTGCTTCCGAATTTCTCCTCCACTCCATCCTCCTTAGTCACTACTAGTATCAGTAGTACTAGTATCGCCATTAGTTACGCTATAAATGCGTTCCACAAGTTCCAGAACGTTTTCAATTTTGATATTTTTATATACAGACGATGGATCACTCTGTATACGTTGCGTGAAAACCTTGAGCCACTTGGGTGCTTCTGTATTCGCCCCCTGCCTCTGGACACTGATGTGACCTGGATAAGTTGGCAACACGGGCGAGTATGACGGTGACGTGGGCAGGTATCTTGGGTGACGGGGGCGAGTAAGTGGAACGTTGTTTATCAATAAACTCTTTCATATTCTGCGCACACGAGCTTTCGATGTGCTCCAACCTCTTTTCCGCCAATTTTTTCCCATTTTCGAGGGAGATTTCCTGATACATTTTGTGACTTTTCAGTTGGCTCAGTGGCAGAACTTTCGCTGTTTCAATGCACTGCTTTCGAAGGGATTCCATACCACATCTTTGAGCCAGCACCAAAAGATCGACAGACTCTTCTTTTGATTTTTCTCTCTCTCTCGACAGAAGATAGCTTTCACAGCGTTTGGCGAGTTCACTCATCTGATACTCGTCAGCCAACTGCAGTAAGAAGTAAACATTTGATTCGTCGACTGCCTTCGAATGAGGATAAATCACCAAGAGCAGTTCCCTAATTTGGCCGGCTTTCTTGCCAGGTAGTGGTATCTCTGTCTGATTCTTCTCTGCGAAGTCTCCAGTAAACATTATCTCAAACACTGGTGAACACATGGACAGAACCACTCGGTGGACGTAAAACTTCCCTTCTTCCACGAGCAAAACAATATCTCGCATTTTCCAGGCTTTAAAAACGTTAAAACGTGTAGTTTTATCTATATCACTCGTTTTCTGACTTCTCAGTTGTTTCGTTGGCAGCTTTTTCGCTCTTTCAAAGGGGTTCTATATGAGCTTACATGAAATCTTTGAGCCAGCAGCAAAAATGTCGCATCTGATAACTTACCATATGCACGACAGAGTCTATACACAGCCGAAAATCGGTTGTTGTGGGTATACGTGGCAGGTTGGGTACTGGAGCAAAATTTTTCATTTTTCATTATTTACAAAAATGACACCCCTAAATCCGTGAAAATTGTCCAAAATTATCGGCAGATCAAATCATTCGATTCAAATTAGCCGAAATGTTTAAATATCTTGCTTGAAATTGTTCGCCATCATGAAATATACATTGCGTCCAATTTTTCCTGGAATTCAACTTCTGTGTAAGAAACGTGTACTTTGATGTTATTAACAACATAAAATGAATATAGAAAAACAAGTTCAAAATAACTGACGACAAATTAATAATCGACCTTCGTTGGCCTTATGCCCGATCAGGTTATGAACTGCTTACACAACGTTTTCTTTCATTTTATGCCCCGTTTAATCTTGGTATTTTAAAAACAATTTCGAAATATAAAACTATTGTTCTTAAAGTTTAAGTATTCGGGGTTTTTTTAAAAACAACAACCACAATCGGTAATTTATGTAATTTTACTGTTGGAGCTAGGGCCTCGCGTTAAAGTACCCTTTTAGATGTAAGCGAATCTTCTCGAAGTAAATTAAGTAACAAAAAAAACCCCCAAAAAACAAACAAAACGGCCTGTATATGTACAAATATAGGTGTTTGCGTGCCATCCTTGGGTAGGGTAGTAAACAGTTATCGGCGTAAGTTTCTACAGAGAAGATACCCGGCCTGGTTGCAAGAAAGGATAGGAACTGGGTGCATTTGAAACGGACATCTTAGCCTCGAATTTTAGCCCCGAGGGGTACTCCCCTCAATTAACTATATGGGTATGTGTCGCCCTTAAGGGTGTTGTTTTCCGGCCGGGATTTTTTCTCAGGAAAAGGGTGTACATTTTGCCTGAGTAGTCTGAAAAAGGGTATGGATTTCGCGAAGAATCTGTGGGTTATAAAAAGGTTTTCTTAATTTGCTCCTAAATTTCTGCCGTGGATCGTAGATAAGCAAAAAACGGCCTACATGCAACCACGGTGTTTTGTCTTGTCTGAATTAGGGTATCGATTTCTGAAGTTTGTTCTGAAAAGTGAGATAGAATTTGCTTTTTCGAGTTTGAAATAGGGTCAGGACGGGTTTGAAGGCCTGGGCGGGTGTAAGAACAAGTACAGAGCCTCGGCCTTGGATCGTATACGAACATAAAAAATTGTACTTAATATGACGGAAAATCAGCCAATAAAATATTTGAAGCATAAGTTTTAGAATTCTTCTGCGTCGGCAATTATTAATAAGTTAAATGTGAAGTTTAGCGGTTGAGCAGAAAAGACATACCATATCAACTCTTGTTGATCCTGATGCAAACCACACAATGAAATATTTAATTTCTATATTCGACTGACACTTTTTAATTGATAACTGCTTTTTGCCCAAATATATATTTAACCAAATACAGATAACTACCCATGAAAGCTCATAAGGGCCACCACTGGCTCTGCATATCGAGGTTTCGGTTGAGCGCTGGCCGATTCTACACAATATGTGTAAAGTACAAACTCAATATTCAAAACATACCCAAAATATCCATGTCAGATAAAGCCTTTTGTGTTTATTGAATTTGAAACTCATCAAAATACATAAGTATATAAAAGAAACTGGTATAGGTTAATTATTCAAGTGTTGGGTCAACGACTGAATGCCAAGAGCTATCTAAGACACACGAAATCAAACTGATACACCTCGGCATGATATTTATAAAACCTTGCACGTGTACAAACAAATACGCTAATTGCCTTTTATGAAAAGAGTTTTAAAATAGCTAGAGTTTCGAGACACTCCGCTGGTTATCGGCTTCAAACCAAATAAAGCAATTAATTTAGGTGAAATTACCATGCGGCGCGAAAAAGCGACCACTCAGGTGACTTCACCGCTCGATCTGATTGGATGAGGGCGTGCAAACGTGCGACTACCTCACTTACCGGGGAGTAAGGTTAAACTGGTGAATCTCTGGGTAAATGCCCTCGCTCTGCCCGGCCTTGGGTGGGGGTTTACTTTCCTTTGGCCCTGTCCACACATACACCAGTCTATTTCAACGAAGGTTGTCTCGTCCATTGTGCATTCGTGCATATTGCATTTGCACATACTTTGTTCAAACTATCCACAGGCTATCCAAGCTTAAACTTCGAATATAGATCAATGTATTCGACTCGATGTTTCAGTAGTAGAGATATGTCATGTTAGACACATATATGAAAGGCCGATTTTTAAGAGACTTTGTATGGGAATTCTTTGGCGTTCTCAAAACGCCACTAATAATTTTTGCAGAAATGTTGAAATAAAGTTAACCTACCTCAATGTGGGGTTGTCTCTAAATTACACACAGTGACAACCCCACTTTGAGGTAGGTTAACTTTATGAAGACAGCGCCTGTTAGCATGCCAAAATCAACGTTTTTGCGAATCGTATCAGTCAATGAGAGCACTGCCGTTTCAGCAGAGTGAAATTTTCGGAAGCCGCATGATATGGGGTCAAGAAATCGTGATTTGTTAAATACTTGGAGAACTGCGCGCGAATTAGCTTTTCTATAATCTTCGAAACGGTGAGCAAGACTAAATTGGGCGATAATTGTCCATCTCATCTGACTTTCATTTTTTTAAACAAGGGAATCACTCTTGCACATTTCCAGTTTGAAGGAACAACCCCCTGTATAAGAGACGAGTCCTTTACTGAATAGGCGTGGCGGTATGCCAGTCTTGAGGTTACGAAGTTTGTTTTGACATCACTTTCAGAAACACGCTCAAATTTGAAGGAATGAGTTGAATGATATTGACTGCTTGCAAAATTAAGAGACAGCTTTTGGACGTTAAAACCAATAGCCTCGTATAGACGTGAAACCACTCCAGTAAAATAATTATTGAAGGAGTTAGCAATCGTTTTCTTGTCGCTACAATTCGTGCCGTTTACTTTCATGCAGTCTTACATTCACCTGGTAGAATTTCTTTAGTGTTTTCCAAAAGGCTTTTGGGTCGCCGCTCGGTTTTCTTCAATTAGTTTTCTGCTGTACGAACTTTTGGCTGACCATATTTTGTTAGTTACCCGGTTTCTAGTTCGACGATAACTTGCCCAATCCTCATCATTATTGGTCTTTCTCGCCTTTCTTAAAAGAAACTCGCGCTGACGAATGAGCCGTTTAATTTCTCCAGTCATCCAAGAACATCCGTCATTACCTCGAACACGTTTTTGGATTTTAGGTGCGTGACGAGCTGCTGTGGAAATAAAAGTTGATCGAAATTCATTCCACAACACGTCGACGTCCTGTCCATCGGACCGACTATTGTTCACATGTCCACTGGGAGGTCCATTAATAGCTTGTAAATTTACTTCTAACTCCTTGGAGAAACTAGTTGGGTCATAATTTGCATGATTTCGAAATGTTCTAAATTGGGCCGGGGTTTTCTTCCAGTTAATTTTCCTGACAACGTATACCATGTCGTGGTCGCTAAGACAAGACGTTATGACCCCGGAAGGGCTGATATTCCTAGGGCAGTTTGTTGCGCTGGACGCGTTTTCGATAAGACCGTTGTGTTTTCAAACGAAAACGTTCTCGGGCACGGGCTTTGGATTGCGCCATCAAAACCGCAGACTAATGGTACTAATCTGCATAATTTACACCGGTCAGCAGTGGCGGGTTATGTTAAGAAAAGCTGCAGTTTTAAAAGTTATTAGTCCAAGTCTATTGTCGTGTGCTGCAGTTGTTTTCCCCATTTCGTTGGCGATGAAAGTAGTTTATTAAACAGTTCTGGGTTTGCAGAGTTAAGGCTGAATGAGTCCCCAGACATGCAGCGTCTGCAGCTGTGCGCTGCATATTTTAAAAAATAATTAACCGGTAACTGAAGCCTTCCTGTCACGAAAGAGTTATAACGACTTTTCAGGAGGGAAAATAAAAGATGTCCGATTCTGATTCAGACGACTCGACGTGGTCCCCTCCAAGCATGCTCGACTCAGCCGACACTGTGGAGATAAGTCAGGTGACGGGTAAAGACCTGAAGAAGGTGGGGATTCGAGGCGAACTGGCTGCAAAACTTCTTGAACAACAGAGCGAAGACAAGCTGCGTGGTATTCCAGACTTTGTGGCTGCTGTACAAGGTCTTTGCCAAGATCTAAAATGTGAGTTCGAGATTGAAAAGGGGAGAAAGGTCCGAGTTAAGGAAGACGCGAAAGGAGAGCTTGTGTTGGAAAAAGTGGCCGTCGAAAAAGAAGAAGTTGGTGGGAAACGCAAGGCCGTAAAACGTGATCTAATCGATATAAACCACGCGACTAAAGAACGCCTTGAGGATATCAATGGTGTTGGACCCACTTTGGCGAAGCGAATTTTCGACTACAGGAAAAAAAATGGTGCTTTCAAGACGGCGCAAGATCTCTTGTTTGTGAAAGGTATTACTCCGAACACTCTCAAGAAAATTTCTCCAGAGATTCAATTGGGCAAAGCCCCCAGAGCGGCCAAAGCGTCTACAAAAGTTCTCGATGACGAAGCCGCCGGAATTAAATTTAACGGACGGGATGTTGTTCGTTTGGCCTCGTGGAACCTGCAGTGTTTCTCATCAGCAAAGGCAGCAAATGTTGGTGTCAAGGATGTGATATGTAGGGCCATACTGGAAAACAGGTAACTCTAACGAAATCTAATTATATCTTATTTTAGTTAAGGTTAGGGAAAAAATTTACTGTTCCCTCGTGTGCGTCAGAGGAACAATGTGTCGATAACATAGACCGAAAGCCGACGCGTGAGTCAGAACGTATCCGAGACGGTCCGAGACGGAGATCAATCGATCTTGCTTCGTCGGCCTATCTTCGAGTATTGAGCGATTCTCAGAGGGAATCAACATTTTTACAAAATAAAGTCTCACGAGAGAAAATTGTCCTTCAAAAAGGTGCACGTTTTCTTAAAACTAAAAATAGATATCCGGTTAATTTATGCTGTTACACTTTTAGTTGACATATTAAAGCAGCGCCGTTGGCGAAATACAGTTCTGTTTACTGCTCGTTTTTATTCGGTTTAACAACTCGATTTTAACAAAATAATTCGGTTTTACAACTGCCCTAGCCGATGTTTCAGACTCCTAGAGAGTTGTATGTTTGTAATAGACCTTTGCATATGCCGTTCGAAACCTTGAAGTTAGGCATTTTTAAATGCCTGAAATAGAAAGAGCAAAAATATTTTAAAAAAACGCGACATTGGCAAACTTTTTAACAGCAAAAAAATTTTCAAAGAATATAAGGTGCATTTTACTTGGACTACGCGAAATTCACCATACATTCTCTCTTAAATTATCTGTTTTTAAGAACCTTGCCAATATCACAGTTCTTGAGATAAATCCCTCAAATTTTCGCTGCCTACCAAAATCGACATGCTCTTTCAATTTCACCGCGTACACTTAAAAAGGGTAAAATTCAAGTTTTCGAATAAAACACAAAACGTGATAAAGGTCCATTTCTGAAGAAAATGCATATTTAATTTTATACACGCGGATATATTCATATAATATATTGGCCTTTGTCAGTCTTTACAATTCCTTTTGTTTTTAAAATAGAAACTTGTGAATAGAGATAAGAATGTTTACTTTCTCATCAGTCATTTATTTATTACAGCAAAAGCCAGCGAGGTGAAATGATCTCCGAAAAACTGCATGCAACTTTACTATTTTGACATTCTGTGCAGCGTTTTTAAGAAATAACTGCGTTCGACCACAACGGTTCGCAAAGATAACGATCTAGCTACAACGCGTTACCCGTGACGCTTGTACGAAGGCCGGTTTAATTGCAACCTCGGAAACCCAGTGGCTGTCCGTTGACGCCCTTGGGTTTCAGAGGGTGGTATAATTTAAGTTTTTCCAACGTCTCGGAGTTGAAGTATAACTGCGAACTTTCCAATATTCCGCCAACAAAAACTCTCCAAAGATAAGAAAACTCAAAGTTGTTTGGGTTCACTTGTTTCTTTACTGTTTTTTTTTTAAAAGAAAAAAACTTGCAATTTCGAGGATTATGATTTAATTATCTGCCCGCATCCTACCGCACATGACATTTGACACTAAATTAAGTCAGTTTATCTTTAGCAAAATGTTGCGCGATAAAAGTGAATTTATAATTTTGCAACGATAAATGTACGATTTACCATTTTAAATGATCTGATTGATTAAACAGATTAAAAAGAATATTTGAAACTCCGAAATGAATGACTTGAAACTTTGCATGCATATAGTACACTTGGTGACTATTATTAATCGATAAGTTTTTAACTCTATTTACTAATACATTTGCTTAATTAATTAATTTATGCCGTGACCTGGCGTATGCTGTTGTGTTATCCCTGCCAAATACAAGTTTTGGGGGATTTATTTTGTACGTATGTAGTTATGTATGCAGTTAGTGTCGATGTTAGAATACGGCAACATTTTGGAGCCCGTAGAGATAGCTTTTAATGGCCTTATTTAATTGACGTTTTTCCCTAGAGTCAGCGTCGTTGCTATTCAAGAGATTGGGGAAAAAAACGCACTGGAAAAGGTAATACCGCATTAATACTGTTTTCATTGCTACGCAACCTATAAGGATTCTTTTAGCTCAGTATGAAACTGAAATGATTTCTAGTAAGTGGTAAAATCTGCTCGATTTGAGCGTTTTCCCACACTTTAAGACTCTTGGCCACATTGAAAAAAACCATGAAAATAGTAT
>JAOEHT020111004.1:0-12707 GCA_025448195.2 Parazoanthus atlanticus | reverse complement strand
TCTCTCTATCTCTCTCTCTCTCTCTTCTGATGCCTTGGATTTTCGAGGACGCTTTATTGGTCTCATACACGTTTGGGGGGGTTCGTTTACTTTTCGTTTGCTATCCTGTTATATATATTTTTTTGTTTTGCAGGACCTACGTTGATAGTAGTTACCCAGTTAAATACGTTTAAAAGAAAACGGAAAAAAGCCACACCCTTCTCTGCAGTTGGTCTCCGTCATGTTGCACAACCCTAATGTCGTTTTTACAGTATACTTATTCTCTTTTTTTGATAACCCCCCCCCCCCCTTCTCCTTTTCTCCTCTTCCTCGCACTTTCCACCAAATAAAGCGATGATCCTTTCTAACCTTAAGTTTAGAATAAAGGTTCCAGATATAATATTTATTGATTCAATTACTTCTTAAAGTGAAGCAAAAAATCACATTATTTATACCTCGGGAAGTAATTATTTATTATTGATAACAACACCTTTAATATATTCATGTCAGCTGCTATATACCTAATTACTTATTTATATGCACCTCATTTCTTTACGCAATGATTTTATCGTACATAAACAGTGCTGTAAGCAATCTCGTGTGTTAATAAAACAACATCCAGATTATTAGCCTGTAATTATGCAACACAGTCCTCGTCATCGTATAATAATAATAATAATAATAATAGTAATAATGGAATTTGTTGGCACTTTGAAAACTGCTATGTTTACATTAGTGTAAGCTCAACAAATATGCAACAATAACTGAGTAAGAATATAAAAAATGAGAAAAATACAATATTTCAAAACTTGGGATGAAATTACATCCACTGAAATTGATTACATGTCACATATAAAAATTTTGCTTGATGTGTTTGTGATTGAAATAGAATAATTCTCAATTATGTCTATATTATATTTTATTTTTTAATAAAATCGTAAAACGTTTGTGATTACAAAGGTTTTATTGTTAATGAAGGGGAGTATTTTTTGGATTCCCCTTCAATGCAAAATCACTTTGCCTAATGTCACTTTGAAAGTAGTACATTTTATTAAATCGACTGCGTTTTTTTCCCGTTTTTCCATGGTTTTCCTACGCATTTTCTTTAAAAGTTTCGCGGTGTTCAAACATTGTTTCTTGTCTGCCTCGACCGTGCAATTTATTTTTACAAGTTCTTCCACTCCCCCTCCCCCCTCTCCCCACGATAAATATCAAATAGTCTGTCCGCATAATATCCAAAATCTCCCAAATCGCGTCTTCGTATTTTAATATACGAGCAAGATTAATTAATGGGGCAGTAAGTAAAGGAGAAAACTGGTGGTGATCGAGGACAACTAAACTTCCATTGAGCCAATGACATTTATGCTTTCTAAAATCTCGTTAAAACATGAACGTGTAAGTAAAATCCTAAAAGAGCTAGATGAATAGTTAAAAATTCGCTTTCCAACTCCTCAATTCCGACTCCTCTTTTAACAAATTCGCTTCATACTCTTTAAAAGTTTTCTTTTTTGTTAAAGTAACAACATTATCTTTTTTCTTTATGGCGAATGCGCTATTAATGTTTGAGGCAACAAATTGTATACTCAGTTCCATATATGGAAAGTGATGAAGTCTTCAACCACGCCAAACGTTGATGTTTTTCTATGCACCAAAAACCACTCTTCATAATTTCAAAAGCCTCTACCACAAAGATGTGGTACGTTACAGATTTTCCTTATCAGCCAAGTTTATGTCTTACTCCACTGCTCCATTAAAACTGTTTTCTTTTTTTTAAGATAACTTGCAATTTTAGAACAAGAATTATTTCAAAATTTACTGTTCTTTTTAATGATTTTGCCAAGACGAATACCTATGCTAGATTGTTCGTTTATTTGCCAAATATAATTTTAATACATACTTTGCTATAACATAGAGGAATATAGTTTAACATATCTGGTTAGAGGACTAAATATACCCAAATAACTTTTACGAGTAGTCCTCCTAAGTATTAGTTATAAAATAATATTTACATTTTTCAGGCAATCAATGGAGATATATATATTGGAGTAAAAAGATAATGCATGGTACTTGTATGATAGAGAGGTCAATAAATCTATAGAGTATGTATTTCTTATACATTATATATAATTGCCGGATTTGCTAATATAAATGCACCATTGCCTTTTTCAATTGTAATCTCGAGTGTAAATCCTTGATGTTTGGCGGAGATTTTATTTCATAAATTTGTTCCCTTTGTTTTAATTGTAAGCTGATTTCTCGTACTGTTCCATCTTGAAGCATTGTTTACGATCGAACTAATCTTGATCTACGTGTAACACATTTGCGATCTTTGATATTAAGGATAACATAATCATTGAAATAATCTATTAAGTCTAATCACCTCCAGTTGAGAAAGCTTATCATGTATGGTGCTCTTCACTTGATTGGACAATTAGGACAGGCACAGATCTGGACGGGAGAGGCGGAAGGTATCGAATGTTGGGCGATCTCTGATGTGTTGTCTCAGTCACTGAACACGAGTTCATGCTGTCTTCACCAGGACTAACGACATTTCCAAAGTACACCAGCCAAATCTTAGGTGAAAATAATCCAAAAAGCGCAATAAATCCTACTAGTAGAACAGCGCTGCTTGTAAGATAAGATTTCAAGAAACTATCTTTAGCATTCAAGTAGGTTGGGAGAAGGACGGTCCAAACAGCGCAAATGAGGTACATAGTAAACCCGATGTACTTCGCCTCATTAAAATTTGCTGGGAAATTGCGAGTTTTAAATGCAAACAACGTAGATATAACGATAAGACCGAAGTTAAACACAAGGTTGATAGCCACGCTATACGTGTTGAGGATGCACTCCAGGTGAACGATGTACTTTGTTGGGTAGGTTTCGCCCGCGTTTGGAATCGCCGACATCATCCACACAGTTGTAATAAGACACTGCACGCCGATGACTGAGAGAACCAGCATGACCTGGGACTTGGGACTGACAAAGGAAGGTCGAGTGACCGAGCTCCTAGCACTTTTGAAGATGCGGTAGATTCGTACTGTCCGCAATAAGACGGGTGCAATGCACATTGTCTGGCTTACCGTTGAGGTAAAGCGACGCAAGCCACAGACGAAGCTACTCGGCTTAATGAAGTACATGACTGTTGTAATATTACAAAGGAATATACCCAAGAGGAGAACAGCTGAAAGTTCGCGTCCGGCGGCTTTGATGACTCGGTGAGATCTCTGTTTTACAAAAAAGACGGCCGTACCTGACGTGAAGACAAAACCAATGAACGCAAACACTGCTAGTATCGCTGAGGGTTTGTCATTCCACTTTGGGTATATCACAGGGTTTTTGTGACAGCTAGAGAAGTTACCACTGGCAAGGTATCCGTTTCCGCACTCCACACACGTGTTGTTCATAACGATCTCATTCCAGCCGCAGGTTTTGCAGATCCAACAACAGTGAGGATTGGAGATTTCTGGTTCTTTCACTTGGTGTATCTTGCAAGCTTTACTGCAGAGTGACAATGGAGGCCTACGCGCGCCTCCTCGAAATTGTAACATTGTCTCGTCAATCCTCAACTGTCCCTTGATACTATCATCAGGAAGCAGAACTCCGCCCCAGGTGCCAATATTCTTGGAACGAAAAGTTCCACTTTCGTTGCGAAAGTTCACAATCGTGTAGTTACCGTCAACCTCTCCTTGCTTGTTGAAGCGAATCTGAAAATGCGGGAGAGCTGCGTCGGCAAAGGACACAGTTCGTAGGTATTTCAGAAGCACTTCACGTTTCAGTAGGCGGAGCTCGGGACACATGCCACTGACACCACCGCAGACGTCTTTCCACATGTTGTGCAGTCCGTGGACCATTGCGTACACGGCGTTCATCATGACGCGTATGGACGTTACACCGACGTAATGAGGAATGCGCGCTCCTTCGACGCAATTGTTTGCCACGTTTAGCGGTTTTGATGAATTCGGAAGCTTACAATTCATAACTGTTTGCCAAAATTCTTCGTACCAAGGATACGTTGGCGCTTTGTAACTATCAGATGTTAAGTTTCTAAAGTGCCATTCGAAGCGCTCCACCTTGGCTTCGAAGTGATTAACTGTGATGGCGCCATCGCCAGCAACTGGGTGATCATCTGTTACGTCCGCTCTATCGCCCCATGCATTATTCGCAACGTAAGTGAAACGCGTCCGCGCTTCATTCATCTGATTTGCCGCAGCTAGTAAGTTTCTGATGTCTCTTTGTCGACAGAATAGGACCACAACGTTTGCAGGCCGCCCTCTAGTGGCGTGGACAAGCTTTTCCATTATGCGTTTGTAATCGTCCTTCGTAGGAGCACTTGGAACCCGCTCTTTTGCAGCAATGCAAAGTTTTTCCTTTTTTGCTTCTTCCAGGAATTTCTCCATTCCTCTCTCCCCGTAGTTTCCGGCCGAGTGAACGGTCATAACGTAAGACCAGCGGTACTTTGTAACAACATCAACAAGCGCTTTGGCTTGGAAAGAGTTTGGGGGGACGGTGCGCATAAAGTAGCTATGTACGTCTTTGTCGCTTAGATCAGTTGTCGTTGATCCGTAGCTGATTTGCGGAATGTTAAAAACGCGAAGCAAGTTCGCCACGGCAAGTGACACGTCACTTCTTAATGCGCCGATCACACCAGCCAGCGGTGGCGTAGTGTTTGTTCTTTCCTGAAGGGTGTATTTTATCAGTTCTTTTGCTCTGTCAGCTCCAATCGTCTGGCTACGGCAAGTATCGTAAATTTTCACTCCAAGTTTTATCCCTGGGAGAATGTCCGTGCTATTGTTCACCTCTTCTAAGGCAAATAACATGGCAAGAAGATATTGATATCCCGGCTGAGTATCGATTCTTCCGCACTTATTCTCGGTAGAAGTATCGGATCTGTGGACGTTGATCAGCCCACCAATAAGAATGTCTCCTGGAACATCGATTGATTCGGCACTGGGATCTAAAAAAATTAAACTTATAATATAAGCTATGTACTGATTACCCTTTTTATAAACGATAAAGTAGTAGATATGGTTTTGTGGGTGCAGCCTTGTAATTCTGTTTCAGTTTAGTTTTTTCAGAGAGCTAAAGTTTGCTCAGAAGGCAGTAAAGAATACTGAATTGCTTATAATTGTAAATTATTCAAAAACATGAATTTGAACCGTTTGTCTTAGTTGGTCGAGAGAGAAAGACATATTTTCAAAATTTTGAAACCTAGCCTTTACGAGAAGTCCTTGGATAAAAACTGTGTTTGGTTAGAATATAGAGTTCTTAGAAAAAGCTTACCCCTTTTAGCAAGGTATTTATCCAAAGCAATTTGTTGTCATAGTTTCGCGTTCATATTGATTATAACATTAATGAATTTTGGGAAACAGTACCAATTTTTAAAAACATCCATTTCCTTTATAAATGAATGAAACATAGAGCAACAACTGGATAAAAGGATTGCTAAACTGCCTGTATTCTTGATAAAACAAACGAGGAATTGTAAGGGCTTTGAAAACAAAACATTGGATATTTGCTACTTCCACGTTCTACCAGCTGTTGACTTACTATTTACATTAACCAAATTCAAAATATTTTTAAAGCAATTTGATCTCTTTGCTAAGAGCATTATCCATCTCTTCATTACAGCACAGTATTATACAGGCGTTATATATCACGTTCCCTTCAATTCAGATTAATTGAGTTCATTGAGAGGAAATGCCGAGTACGAACTAGTTAAAATTGTTTGATTAATTTCTTTAATCTTGGGCAGCTTTCTTTGCAAGCTCTTCTGGATGATAATTTCTTTGAAATCAATTAGTTTTAATAAAGGATAATTTCTGCTCAAAGCAAATTTTGCTTAATTAATTTGTAGAAAACGTTATATATATATATATTCCTTTAATTATGCATGGGTTGAAACAAGTAAACACGTTTATTTTTTGTGAAAAACAAGTTCAAAAGCTTAATATTGAAGCTTATTTTGATATTGAAGTCGTTAGTATACAGCCTTGAGTTGGATTGGTTTCTCTAATATCAAAAGCAAGATTCCTCTGTTAAAATGCACAAAAAGAGTATATTTATAACATGAAATATGATCTTGAGAACCAGGTACTGCACATGCAATGAATATAATTACCTTACCAACGCGATGGCTTTGACAGTCTTAGAAACTAGTTGTACCTCGGTATTTTGTTCGTGTAAAATACAACTGATTACTGTTCACCCCCTGTTGTTGTAGGATATGCATGCTATATCCATCAAGATCTACCCTCCGTTAATTTCACCAAGAACGTTTTATTACAGTAAAAGTAACTAGACCTGTACACCAAGAAATTAAGGCTTGGTGAGTTCAATTGACAATATCCCGGAATATGAAAATGTGGAGTGAAAACTTTAATCTATACAAAACAAGCGCTATGTTTTAAGCTCTTCCTAAGTCTTAATTCGGATAATCCATTTTATTGTTTACTGATTCAAAGGTTATTTATAGTAAATAAAGTCAATATATATCAGTAAATTTTCCAAACGCATTCTCATTCTGGAATACGGTCAACTGAACACTCAAACGAATGTTGTTATCTCATTCTGCATAATCTACGACTGAGCAAATTTATCTGACAAATGCATGACAATTTGCGATCAGTTTTAGCTATACCTAATGTTTGAGAATTACAAAGCTTTCAGTAAAAAGCGAGACCTATCTTAAAGGTATTACCACTTTGTTTTAATGCTTTGGGTAAAGGCATAAAATGCATATTCTACAACTGAACAGATTTCTGTGACAAACGCATGACAATTTGTGAGCAGTTCCTGCTACCTAATGTCTCTTAATGCTTTGGATGAATGCACATAATGTACAATTGAACAGATTTCTCTGGTAAGCACATACCAATTTGTGAACAGTTTTAGCTACCTAATAGCAAAACTTTTAGTGACAAACGAGACCTATTTTAAAAGGGAATTACTACTTTGTTTTA
Organism: Parazoanthus atlanticus; assembly: GCA_025448195.2. Classification (NCBI taxonomy): domain Eukaryota; kingdom Metazoa; phylum Cnidaria; class Anthozoa; order Zoantharia; family Parazoanthidae; genus Parazoanthus; species Parazoanthus atlanticus. Next base: position 5,766 of record JAOEHT020111004.1, on the reverse strand, counting down.
ATGCTTTGGATGAATGCAAAATCTACAACTGAACAGATTTCTCTGACAAACGCATGACAATTTGTGAACAGTTTCAGTTACCTAATGAAAAAATTTTTGAAAATGAAACCTATCTTGAAAGATATTACTACTTAGTTTATACTTTCATTGGGTGAACACCTTGTTAAAGGGACAATCCAGTATAATGCTATAAACATGTTATGTATAAAATTTTACAAGAGCAGAATAGTTTCCACTTTTAATGCAAGAAACAACTTCGGTGTTGGTGCTATCATACTACGCTCGTTCTGTGTTTTCCTACCTTTGAAGCACGTCCCTATAGATAACATCAAGAAAAGCAGAGCAAATAAAACGCAAATTTGCATCATGTTTGAGTTTCCTGCCTTCATTTGATCAATCGACGTTCACCGCTTGCAGCAAAATCCTAAAACAACAACACGAGGTTAGTCGTTCCCGAAAATCTCCTTCAAGTCCTAACTCAACTATGGCTGCCAAGTTCAGGTGCCTATGAAGCCAGCAGCCTGGCCTAATATATATACAATCCAATCATAAATGAAATTAGAGAAAGCTGTTGATTAAAATATAATAAAGACAGTTGAGGCGTTTATGGCTTAAATATGATCTTGTCGGTGTCTTTACTCACTGTAAGGCGTTGTGCGAAATTTAAGTTTTTCACACTTTTGACGAAGGGTAATGAGTAAAACTGGGTAAAAGTTGAAGTAAACATCGAGATAAAACAAAGGCATTAACAATTGTTTTTAATGTATAGTTTATCACAACATGTTTTCAAACACATCAATGGCGATCACTAGTAAGATAAACACCGTAGCCAAAGACATTTCGATTTTACATTTCAGCATTACACCAAACCTTACGGCGAAAAACATACCAAATCAACCACATACTTAGTTTGCTCGTCAATGCAAAAAAACATGTTTTGTCTTTTTTTTAATTATCATTACACATTTCGATTGTAGCCTAGTTTTTCTTTTAATAATTCAAGTCTCCCTGTATATACTCATTTCCTTTTAATTTTCTATTTTCATGGCCAAACTTGCATAAGAACACGTGTTTATTTAATGCATTAATGAATTACTTAATAAAAGGTTTCCGAAAATCTGTAAACGAGGGGGTTCTCACTTACGGAAATACTTATTCATTTTTAAAAGTCACTGACACCCTATCGGCATATGCATAAACCGGTAATAAAAATGATACGAGCAAAAAACAATACCTTATATTAGTATCTTTCAGTCCAGAAATACTAAACCTACAAATCAATGATGCAAATGCAACTTGTCAAACATTATGGCCGAAAAAAATTCCAAGTTTAAAACTTTGAAAAAATTGCAAGTCAAGTATTTGCAACAGTTTAACTTGTTGCCTTTTTAAGGAGTAGTGACGCAGTTCTGCTATTGTACATGTTGTGTTTTAAAAACTAAATATACCAAGTATTTTTCTGCCATACTGTTTTAAAAATATTGAAACACAGCATGAGTAAAAGAATATCTGACACTGAGTAGTGTATTTTTAATACCTTATGCCGTAGTCCACAAAAATAATAATGAAAAAGCCCAAAATATTTCAGTATGAAGATGCCGCTTCTTTCGAGTGAGGAATCAAATGGGTTTTCTTGAGATGTTAAATGAAGATTAAAATTAAAATGTTCTGTGTGTTTAATTTTGGTAGCCAAGACAAATCCAGTGAGAAACAACAATACTCACACCGTCCACTGTGTTTATAGAAAGATACTCGCCACAGCGTCAAGTTGGGTTACTGTTAAGAAAGAAATTATTAAAAAATCCAGCGAACGAACGAACTCAATATCCACCGCGTTCATAGAAATCCAATTTTTCGGCTAACATTGTGTCACCTTGATATGAAAGGTTTTCATTTTAGTCCGGAAGAAAATTTAAAGTGGCGAAGTTTAATGCTGATATGCAACGAACAGGTGATATGTTGGAAAATATTGACGGTGCAATGTCCCATTATGCAAACAGAAAATCCATTTCACCTATTGAAATCATTTCCTTTTACTTTTCTTCGTTAACAATTTGACAATCGATTTAATTGTGCTTGTTCAGGCGCCTGCTGGCAAACAGCAAATTATATTAAATGCAACCTCAAGAAAATTAAACTTTAAAAAATACATCAATGCTTCGTAGAATTATCATATTTCAGCATCAAAAAGAGAATTTAATTTGCAAACTGAAAAAAAAAAAACATGTTGTTTCTGTTCAGTGTAAACGGTTAATTCGTCTCTCCAGAGTACAACGAATGTTGTAGGAATACACCCCCTCAACATTTTTCATTTCCGAAAGCTTTCAGTTGTTGTCGACGATGCTTCACGCTGCCTAGAAATAATTTTTAGGAATAATCTCGTAATCTTTTGTCCTGCGCAAGCACACACACGCGCTCACATGCACATACGCACATGCACTCACACACGCACACGCACACATACACATACACATATACACGCACACAAAAACAAAAACAACAACAACAACAACAACAACAAACAAACAAACAAGTGCGCACGCAGTTACTCAACTGCCGTAACAACTGAAGAAAGTTGTTGACAGAAAACTCGGATTTCCTAACCTACTTCTAGATTTCTTACACTTATCCACCCACCATATGTTTATCCTATATAACTCAAATATTCATGTCGGCTGGAAACAAACTCGTTTTCCTTTGCATTTTCTCAACATATTAAGGCTTCGTCCGAAAACTCAAACGGTCTATAAAAGGGGGGAGGGCTGTTTAGCTTTAAATATCAATTTCCTGAATAAAATCGTCTATCTATTAAAATGATAATATTGGTAAAACTGATTTAAAAATGAATGACAAAATACTTATAATTTTTTTTGATAAAACATTAAAAGTACTTTTAAAATCGCTCTGTTTTTCAACTGCTGGCAATGTAAAGCCTTCGTAAGAGGACTAGTTCAAAATTGTGCTTGAACTCACTTCTCTCTGCCTTCCCAATGACTTTTCGGAAAACGCCTTAGGAACGAGGTTGTATATGGCTATTGAACTAAATAAGCATAATGCATAAGTCCGTGAAATCAATCTCTGGATGATCTGGAATAGACTCAAATTGAACCAGCATAAAACTGAACTAATGATTATTTGTTCAACATTTCGTCCAAGACACTTCTATGAGAGTATCGGAGTTGGTGATGAAAAGATTGTATCAGCCAAAACAGCAAAGAACCTTGGTACTATATTTGATCACTATATCACCCTTGAAGATCAAGTTAATTCAGTATGCAGTTCCTCTTACTTCCATATAAGGAATATGTGAAAGATAAGAAGTCATTTATCAAGAAGCACAGCTGAAATTATACATGCTTCCTTATCCTCAAGACTTGATAATTGTAACTCTCTAGTCAAAACTCGCAACAAATACCAGGAAATTTGATCATATCACGCCTGTTCTTATAAATTACACTGGCTTCCTGTGCAGCATCGTAGTTAGTTTTAAGATCCTTTTATTAGTCTTTAAAGCCCTGAATGGGGCTTGCTCACATCTAGAATATATCAGTAAATTAATACACTTCAGAACTTCTGGCCGATCTCTTAGATCATTTCCAACAAGCTGCTGCAAGTACCAACCGTCTTAATAACTATTGTATTTTGGCAGACGTGGTCAATCTCATATTCTTTCTGTTCTTCTTTTACCCTCGTGTTAGTTGCTAGTTTTTATTTTTAGTGTCCTCGCAACGTTTCAGAACTTGAGTTCCCTCTTCAGGCGAGTCTGTTTTGTAATGTTTTCTTTTGTCTATGTTTATGGTCGTGGTTGCTTTAAATATGGGATCTGCAGATTTTTGAGGAACGTCTGAAAACCCATTTGTTTACTTTAACATACAATTCTATATGCTTTTTTATCTAATTAATTATTTCTTTTACTTTTATATATATTTTGTGAAGCGCTATAATGATATGGCGTTATGTAAGCCTTATTTATTATTATAAGTCAGAATAATATAAGAAATTGTTTCTACACTAGTTTATGAAGAAATCTTATAGACTTACACGAAATTCACTAAACTAGTACTCAGATTAGTTTGAAGAAGAAAAAATAAAACTGACATGCTAAACGATTGTTACTGCTGTTATTTAAAGCCTTATAGAAGCGCTGTGAGTGTCTATAGACTGTAATAGAAACACGACAGAAGTTGTAGAGCACGAGAGAAGTATACGAGGAACACGAGGCGAAGCTGAATGTATTTTCTGCTTCTCGAGTGCTGTACAACGTCTGAGAGTTTATATCACAGTCTATTGAGACACGAGCAACCGTTTTAGCTTTAGAAGGCTTTTCTTAAATTGGAATTGAAACGAGTCTCTTTAACCTCAACACTACTTGACACTACTTTGCCATCCATTTTGCCAAGTTTTTTAAATTGTCATACCTGTGCATGTCTGTCGTCGTAGATTTTGCTCAGTGCAAAAAACTTCAACATTAACGATAATAATAATAATAATAATAACGACAACAGCAACAATAATAATTATAAACAATAATAATAACAATAGCAATAATAACAGTAATAACAATAACAATGACAATAGTCATAATAATAATAGTAAGTATTATCGACGTTTCATTTTAGATAATTAGCATTTCCGTTAAATACGGCTAGGATAAGATTTATAAATGAACTATCTACATCTAACGACCATCTACTAATATATTACGATATGTTGGATAAAAGTTTATAGAATTGTTGGGAATGACAATTTACGAAAAGACAAAACTTTCATTCAGTATTAAGAGACAAAATCGTCAAAATCGTTATATTATACACGTTAAGTCACTTGAGTTGTCATAGAGATAGAGAAAATACATTGTTTGCAGCTGTTCACATAAAGAAATCAAAACAATCTGAAAGAGCCGGCACAGAATACACTGTTTTATCATAAAGGTTTAAAGAACAGAACGAGTATATTGTTTTATTCCAAAAGTAAAATTAGAATTAGCTCGAAAATTATTCAAAACATACAATAAATACGATTCATCTTCGCCAAAATAGGTAAGATATATGAATATAGAGTTAATAAAATAGATAAAAGGCTAAACCATTAAAACATTAAAAATTAAATCTTATAAGAATTTAACGTTTTAATGTTTTAGCCTTTAATCCATTTTTTATCTGAGGACAATATATTGTAAAATATTGATAATATATGTTAAGATATGGCTTAAAAAATATAATAAAAAACATCTTTATCTATTTTATGCTCTGCGCTAGCGTATCGAGCGCTTTTTAACAAAGTGGAATTACCCAGTTTAAATAAATGGTAATACTTTGAATATATTTATATGTGAAACATGTGATCAAAAACGTTTGTTTCACACACACACGAAAGAAAAACATTTTACCGTGCACGAATGGGATTCGAACCCTCGTACCCCTGATTACTAATCGGGTATGTTACCACTACACAACCGCGAAAACCATAGCTATCTTACGGTGTGTGTATATTTGTACGTGAGTTTTCCCGGACAGTTTTTCTTTCTAAGGTCGAGTGGGAAAGCCTATAACTCTTAACGCGTGCCTTTCGACCTAAGGATCAATTTAATGATTCACGGGATAAACAAACTTAGGAATCAGAAACGCGGGAGGATAAATTTATTTATTAAATACCAAACACTGGATATTGAATTTCTGGTAATCTGATTGCTCTCTGCTCAAGGTATAAATCCTATATCCTGTAGTTTGTCCAAATATGGAAACTGACAATTTTATCACGGAAAAT
>JAOEHT020110901.1:0-12707 GCA_025448195.2 Parazoanthus atlanticus | reverse complement strand
ACTCGGTCATTGACAATATGACGGAAGTTTTTGGACGAAAGTGGCAATCTTCAGAGGGCGGTAAAAAAATAACAATTGAATGAAATTAGAAAAAAATTTCGTCAAACGTCTCAGTTTATGAAGGAGTTTAAAAATAGCAAAACCTTCAACTTGGGGTTAGTTGCACTTTCAGTTATTCAGTGTTTTATATCTATGTAACCAGAGTAATTCAGTTTTAACTGCTAATCATGGTGATTATATTAGATTATTATTATTATTATTATTATTATTATTATTATTATTATCATCATCATCATCATCATCATCCAAAACGAGACTATTATTTATTGTCTATCCTAAGAAAGACAAATTTACGTGTGCAATTTGTTCATCAGACCAGCCCTAACTTCCCACAACAAAGACTCATTCTGGAGATCTCCTTGGTCTTTTCTATATAAAATAGCAAAGACTTCAGCCAGTTCGTTATTCATTTTCGTCTATTAACGTCAAACTTCTTAGACCTACAGTATGGCAATTCAGGCAAAACAAAGAACTTCTACAAAATCAAATGTGTGTGTATCTACCTATTTGATATTTTCCCAGTGTAACCCAAATAACAACTGCTTCTTTTGTTTGGCGTTTAGACAATGAAAACAATCACAACATTGAAACATGAATGATGTTGTCCCTCACAGGAATTAAACCAATGACATGCACTCTGATTGGCGGTCAGATGCTCTACCCGATGAGGTACGGGAACTTAAATGAGGAACTGGGTCACTTCTCTCAGTTCTAGTGAAAGTGATTCATTTTAAGCTAAATTCAAGATGTGCTTTTGCCTGGCCAGCTAACCTACCCAATCAAAACCTTACTACAATTCTATAAAGCATTATTTAGTACAATGACTCTCATCATCGTACGCATCCTTTTTCTGTAATGGTAGAGTGGGAAAAAATGGGATACCTTGCTGTGCCATTTATAATTAGTTCAATAGTCCCTTTATCATCAAACTTCAATGCAACGAGGCTCGGCTGCCGCTGAATGGCGTATGAGAATATTGTGCTCTTTTTTCCTTTCCCAACTACAGCAGCTGCAATCCACAGTAACACAGTGAATGCTTCCATCTTCTTTGAAAGGGTAATGGAGGCGTGCTCCTTAGCAGTCACGTCTGAAAACTTAAAATGGAAGCCTACGAACGAAATACAGAATAGTAAATACATGTTAACGGTATGCGTTGGTAATAGTATGTAATTGAGCCATTGTAACTTGAAAAGAAACAAACACTCTGTGAGCTCGCGCGTCGTCTTTTCTTTCCCAGTACTGAAATATTTCGAGGTTTTTCTTTTTTCTTCACCTCTACGACCTACATTTTTTTCTTTGCTTTTCTTTTCAATCCTTCTCTTAAATCAATACCTAAAACCTCGCTATAATTTTGTTTTATTTTCAGTAAGATCTATATTCAATGCAATGTGGTCTTAGCTCGTAATTGCGAGATAAGCATAATCATAAGTATATGAATACGAAATGAAATACATAATAAAAAATATACGAAGGGGTATCAAGAGTTCAATGAGGTGGAACAAGCTCGGACGAGTTCCCCTTTGTCTTTTCCTTATGCTCATGCTCATAGGCTTGCTTAAGCAAGAAAATAAAATTACAATTTCATTTGAGGAAGCACTGAAATAAGCGACATTAACCTGTTATCCAAATGCACATGTGTTTAGTTATAACACACCTTGATACGTTTCACAATTTTGTCCGCTGTATCCAATAACACATTTGCACGTGTAGAGAATGGCAGTCTCGTTCACAGCTGGTAAGCATGTTCCACCATTCTTGCAAGGAGAATAAAATGCACATGGTGCCTGTTAAACAAAACCAATAGTGTTTGAGATTAATATAAAAAGGCTTCACTTGCAGCAAAATGTGTTTAAGATCCGAAACTATGATAAATACAGGAGTAACACGCAAAAGTAATAATTAAGTTTCTATGACCAAACATTTTAACTTGAAATTTATCATGATGGAATTACACCAGTCAGTAAAGGTCATTAAAAAATGTAAGGATAGCGTACAGTCAACGCAGAAGGGACACCTTCACAAAAGTTTAAAACTTCAAGAAATGCCATCACAACTTGTCCATTCCATCATTACTAGAAATGTAAAGTAAATGTACAATTTAAAACTTCAAGAATGGCAACAAAACGAAACGTAAGGTTAACGTACAATCGAAACAGGAGGAAGATCTCCATAAAAGAAATACGTTTTAAGAAAGGCTACAGCATTTGTGTATTCCATCACTACAAGAAATGTAAGGATAATGAATAATCAACACAAGAGAAAAACCTACATAAAATTTTAAAACTTCAAGAAAAGCAAAAACATTTATGTGTTCCAGAATAATATAAAAGAAATACAGACCTCGTTCAATAGAAGCCAAATGAACTGGATTCACGAGTTAAGAATACTAGATGGAAATGATATGAATCTGAAGAACATCTACCATTTGAAACAGCAATGGAACCAAAATGAATTTGATAATATTGATTTCTGATTTATTCATAGTTGCCACTAACAGGTTACTTTGCATAATGAGAAAACTAGAAACACCTTGATCTACCTTAGACCTTTTGTGAAAATAAAATAAAGAGTCTGATACATTTGATATTGGAATGCAGGCATACACAGACATTTCACTCACAAACATTTTTGGTTTACTGAAGAGGAAACCAAATGCAATCATGATTCGAAACGAGATATTGAATGAACACACACATATCTCCATTCTATTAGTATTGCAGCTTGTGTTCTATTGATATATTTTATATTGTAAACTTGAGTTTTTCAAATTTTATGTATTTGCCATTCGAGTGCTTAAATAAAATCATTGTTATTACCAAATGAATTCACTTAGTTATTAAAAAGTGGTTATCTAATTTTATATCTAGTCCCCCGCAACAACTAAACTAAAAAGTAATTTATTCAAGTATATTGTAAGTTGCAAAATGAAAGTGTTAACAAAAGCACATTCAAAACCAAAGAACAGATAAATGAGAACATACAAACCTTCTCCCATCCGTAGTAAGCAAAACCAGGTCGTTCAACAAAGTTGTCTGGCATCGATAAACGTGTTTCCTTATTAAGCTCACATACTTGGGACCCACTAATACAGTATTCAAAGTTTATGGACTGACACTGGGAGTTCATCACACACTTATGGATACAATGGATCTCCGACTGAACTATTTCTTGTTTCAAAAGATGACCATGCAATGTCATGTCTGGAAAACGAAAAAAAATCAACCATTAACATTTGAACTGAAAGTACTGTCATATTTGTAACAACAAAGACGTATGTAATGTCTGCGAAGGGATTCTAGTATTTATGTACACCTTCAGCTCGCGTTGAGAGGAACATTCTATTAAATTAATGCGTTATGACTTAATGGAAAACGAGAAGTTCTAAAGGTTTTAGGTAACAGATCGTGGACAAGGTTAACCTCCACAGTCATAGAAAGCAAAAATAATATAAACACTCATGCATCCCTGATAAGTCAAAGCTTGTTACTTTTAAAATTGAAGAATAGGATAAAATACTTGATAAATGACCATAATAGTAGCAAAATATTTAACAAGATAATGTATTTTCGGATCTTTTTAATTTGCGTTGTTCACTACACTGTATTTGCCTCAATGAAAAATAATGAATCTTTTGCATTATGTAATTTATTACAATTACAGTCTGTAAGCTGCTCGCACAGTGTCCTCTTATCGAAGGTTAAAATGCAGCTAATAAACGACTGGAGTTCGACATTGACCACCGCGTCATTCTCCACTGACTGCAAGAGGGTCGTGCTTCATGAGCATAATGCAGAAAATGGTTTGATTCATGAGATGGACCGACATTGAAAAGCTATATGATCAGAGGAGATAATTAGAAAACGGGTCACCAATGGAGCTATGGAATAAATTCGCTTACTATTCATACGAAATATTTATATGTACAGGTTTTTAGCTAATTGGAACAATATGAAAAATAGGTTTTTAAACTCACGCGAGCTACAAATGTGATCATCATCATGTGATATATTTCCGCAGAAGACAGGAATTACACTCGCATCATGCGTATGCAAATACCAGTCCCAATCAGAGAGATAATATCCTATAGGATCCTAATACTTATCTATAAAGCCTTCAAAGGCCAAGCCCCAATCTTTGTCTCAGAACTTCTGTCAATCCACAGTTTGCCGCGCATTCTTAGATCTTCAACTAAGAACCTGTTAGCTGTTTCTGCCTTCTCGAAACTTTGAAATACCTTGCCAAACGATTTCCGCTCACCTCAGTCACCACTTACAACTTTTAAATCAAACCATAAGACCTATATAACTTTAAACATACTTACTTTCGGATTTTTGTTCAAATATTTGCAACATTTAATATCAGTACATCCTTTATCTTTTTGGTATTCTTAAATTGATAGCCTTATTCTTACTGTTAGCGCTTTAAAGCTTGCAAAATACGTTCTTAAGAACAGTTTATTATTATTATTATTATTATTATTATTATTATTAATAATAATAATAATATCTTTATCATTATTTTAAAACAGACACCAGCGTCAAGATAGATAGTTGTGTGGAGAAAGAATCGAACCTTCTATAGTTTCTGCCTTAGCAGTCTCCGCACTAAAAGGCAAGTCAGTAACTTAAATCTATTTTTTTTGTAAAAACGCTTGATCTGAGAAGGAAAGATCGACTGTCTGCATCGCGGTCCGCAACACGTACTTTACAAAACAGGGAGATAAAAATCGCAAACGTATTTTACCGAGGATTGGAGGGTGTCACTGTTTTAGTTTTTCTTTAAACGGTTTTTCACTCTGCGGGCCATTTTAACTTTTTTATTAAGATCTCTGATAGTATCTCTAGTATATTTACTGGGGAGCTACAGCTCGTACTTTAGTTATGCCTTAGGGGGATTCTAAACACAACCAACAATGGGGAAAATAGCCTTTAGAATGCAACAAACACTGTTCCTAAGCAAGCAAGGGCCACCCCTCGGATAGCATACGAGCTGACGTTCGTCCACCAAAAAATAATCTTAAATCTACCTAAAATCCAAAAAACTAAAAATTCCTTTAAAATCAACAACTCGCTCCCAATCTCTTTTTTCCTCCCAAATTATCTAAAAAAACTCTCAAAATATTTGTGAATCTTTATCAACTACGGTACTGTGTCGCTATGATGGCTTTCACATAATCGTGCTAAATTTTACATAAGGATTAGTTAACAGAGAAACTGTTCCTACTGAATATTCATTCGAGTTTCGCTTCCGACATCACTGTAAACTCAATCGCAGACTTCGGCAACTTTTCGGAAGATTTTGCGAAACACTAGATGACGTCAATTCAGCTGTTCAATATTTGCACATAAATATTTATGAATGAGGGCGCGATCCCGCAATGAAAAAAGGGATACCGCTGTGCTTAGTTTTTTAGGTTATTAAACTGAACTGCTTTCGTTCGTTCGTTTAACAATTTTAAAATTGGAGTAGTACTTTATTATAGAGGCAATTGGCCATAATTTTATGCACTGCTAGCTGTAATAACTGTGAGTTAAACTACACAGCCAGCAGGCTAGAAGAATTTGCATGGATAAATTGGTCAACTAAAGAAATAATAAATTTAGATCAATACAATGAATGAATAAACAAATAAATTAAATAAATAAATAAATATGAAAAGTAGTAAATATATATAAATAAATAAATGAATGAGCTAATATATAGAATAATGATCGATAAATATAAAATTACTTAGGTGACATATGAGTTAATAATGGATTTAAATAGTTGCTTTTTGAAAGGAGTTTTGTTGAGATTTTTTAGATCTTCATCAAGACTATTCCAAACTTTTGCACCAACAAACTTAATATTAAATTTTCCATAATTAGTTCTTGCATAAGGTAAAGAATAATTTAGCTTAGAAGTTGATCTTGTATTATAATCATGACGCTTGTTAACAAGTAGAAAGAACTGATTGAAAACAACTGGAAGATTACCATGGTGAAAATCATGCATAAAAATAGCAGTTTGAAACCGGACAAGATCATGAAACTTAAGGATTTTTAAATCAATAAAGATAGGGTTTGTATGTTCTTTAAAATCAGCAAATGTCATGATACGAATGGCCTTTTTTTGTAAAATAAACAAAGGATTGATAGTATGATGATAGGTATTGCTCCAAACTACAATACCATAGATGAAATATGGGTATATACGTGAATAGTAGAGGCCTACTAAGATACTTCTCGTGACAAAATGTCTTAGCTTGGACAAGATTCCAATCGCTCGCTTGATTTTACCTTCAATAAAAGAAACATGCGATTTCCAATTTAAATTTTTGTCAATCATCATACCCAAGTATTTGATGCTATGTTCCTGCCTTATATATTTACCCTTTAGTAATAATTTTACCTGGTACATTATCTTTTTTTGAGGTGGATGAAAAATAACAAAGTTAGATTTTTCAATATTCAGAGAAAGTTTATTAGCAGATAGCCAATCATATATAGAGGAAAGTTCAATATTGATTTTATTTTCTAATTCAACTAAACAGTTATTAGAGTAAAATAAAGTGGAGTCATCAGCAAATAGGAGGAACTCAAAAGCACTTGAAGAATTAGAAAAGTCATTGATGTAGAGAAGAAATAACAGCGGTCCAAGAACTGAACCTTGTAGAACTTCCATGAGGACTTGTTTGGTGTCAGATAAAGTATTTCCTATTGAAACAATTAAATTGGGTTCGATTAGTGAGGTAAGATTTAAACCAATTATATGCTGTTCCTCTAATACCATGGTAGGAGGATGGTGTGGTCTATGGTGTCAAAAGCCTTGCTTAGATCAAGAAAAAGTCCACATGAATAAAATCCTTTTTCAATTGCATTCTGTACTTTGTCAGCTATGGATATGATTGCATGTAGAGTAGAATGTTTACTTCGAAAACGGAATTGGTTAGCATACAAAATATTATGTTGATCAATAAATTTTATAAGGCTTTTATATATGATTTTTTCCATAATCCTATCAAATATTGACAGTAGAGAGATGGTTTCAGTTTCAGTTTCGGACCCCTTTTTAAGGATTGGAATTATTCTGGCCACCTTAAGATTGTGAGGGACCTCACCACTTAAAAAAGAAAGATTGAATATAGACTGTAGGGGCTTTGATACCAAATTCCTCAATGTGATAAGAATCTTGGTTGGTATACTATATGGGCCAACTGATTTTGATGGATTTAATTGGTTTATTTCATTAGAAATTTCTTCAGAACTTATTTCATCTAAGCAAAAGCTATTTGTTTGCCTGTTTGAAAGGTAAGATAGAGGTGATTTGACAGCTTCAGGAATTAACAGAGAGAGATTTTTCCCCACATTTGTGAAAAAATCATTAAACACATTAGCAATGTCTTTACTATCTGTTAATTCGGTTTGGTTTAGAAGTATCTTAGAGGGCACTGAACTACCCATTGGCTTGAAAGTGGTTAACTTCCTAATTCCCCTCCATATATTTTTAATATTAGATGTATTGTTCATAAAGTAATCATTATAATATGATTTTTTGCTATGCTTTATGATATGATTTAGTTTATTTCTGTATTGTTTGAATTTATATTATATTAATATCATTAACAAGACTTGGTTTTTATAAATTTCTTATAGTACTAATTCTTAATCATAAGTGATTTCTTAATACCCTTTGTTATCCAAGGTTTAGCTATTTCCTTCAATTTTCTTCTGCTTATCTGCTTCAATGGAATATGTGCATTTACAATTTGAGTTAGTTTAGAGTAGAATGTATCAAACATTGCAGATGCATTATTACAATTGCCAAGTTCACTATCTCAATCAATACATTCAACATCATGAATAAGACTAGATTCATTATAATTAGAATAATCCCTTTGAAAGATTGTGAAATTTTTAGGTAAAACAGAGAACTTGTTGAGTATGATAAAATTAGGAAGGTGATCAGTTAAATCATAAGTTAGATTTCCACTTATGGTATGATGACTGACAGAATTAAGAAAGATATTATCAATTAAAGTTGCAGTATGATCAGTTATGCGTGTCGATTGGAGAATGTGTGGACTAAAGAAGTAAGACCCCAAGATATTAAGAAATTCATTTGTGTCAGAGTGAGAATCAAAATTAAGGAGATTAAAATTAAAATCTCCAAGGACCATAAGTACTTATTTTCATTGTTGATATTTTCTAATACATCATTTAGATATGACAAAAATGATTGAGTATCTCTATTAGGATGTCTATATAAAACCCAAATAATAATGTGATGATGCAAGCTACTTTGCACTTCTATCCATAAGGATTCAAAGTCTACTGTTGTTTTAGAAAAATCACTTCTCAAGTGAAAAATCAAATTTTCATTAACATAAAACCCAACCCCTCCTGCATTTGACAAAGTTGGTTAGAGACAAATTTATATCCAAAGAGAGATGTATTGGCAAACTGTGGTTTAGATAAATTGATCTTAGTCTCACTTAAACCAATTATGGAAAAATTGTGATTCAGTTGGTGCAGCATTTGGGATAGACTGTCAAAATTTGCATTGAGACTTCTAATATTGCAGTGTAAGGCTGATATATAATTATTTGTGGTGCAAACTGATATATTATTATCATCATTAAAGTTCTGTATAGAATAGTATTTAAAATTTGACTGAGAAGGAAGATTTAAGTCAGGATCTAAACTAGAATTACTAGGAGTATCCACAGTATTCATAGAATTATCATCAAATAAATGAGTCATATAAACTTATACAATAAAGTATACTTATCTAAGGTAGATTCTTGTCTATATCAGATTCATTCTTGATGACAATGACTGGGCTGTCATTGTCCTTTCTAGGAAGTGTACTACCATTTGATTTCCAAATGAATTTATATTTCAGTTCTCTCTTCTTTTGTAAGCATTGATTGAAGATCTTCCTGTTCTGTGTTGATAGACTTTCTGTGATGTAGATGGGTTGTTCTTTACCAATAGAGGCTTTGCATGATCACGTGACTCAGTAGGATTATTTTTTGCATATCTCATCAAATCCAAGCAAAAATTATTTTCAGCATGCAGTTGCTTAGAACCAGGTATTGACAGCAGTCCCTTCAAAGAAATACTGTAGCAGTGTCAAAATATCAAATATTTTAAGAAATGTTCCTGAGTCACGTGACCATGCAAAGCCTCTATATCTTATTTTGGGTGAAGCCAGTATAGGAGAGTTTGATGTTGAGGTGTAAGGATTAATCGGTATAGAACTGGTTCCCTCGTATCTTATTCTGTGTGAAGCCAGGACTTATAGGTGAGTTTGATGTTGACGTGTATGGATTAAGTGGTATAGAACTGGTTCCCTCATATCTTATTCTGTGTGAAGCCAGTATAGGTTGAGTTTGATGTTGAGGTGTATGGATTAAGTAGTATAGAATTGGTTCCCTCATATCTTATTCTGTGTGAAGCCAGTGTAGGTGAGTTTGACACTGAGTTCTGGGCAAAACCAGTATGGGTGATTTTGATATTGAGGTGTATGGATTGAGCTGAGTATAGAACTGATTCCCTGATACATGTATCTAAACTGTCCATTATTGTTATTGTTACAGTTAACTGTAAGTTTCCATTTATTTGTAAATCCAAATAAAGTTGTTAAATAAGAATATCCAGTGTTTATAAACACATAGCTGACAGGGCCTGTGACAGGATGCGGAAAAAATTGCAAATTCTGCGGAGATTTGAGAGCATGTTACGCAGAAGAATCGGTCAATTACGCGGAAAAAATACCAAATTACGTCATAGTTACACTGACGCTCGAGCGAGAATCGATTGATGCAAGGAACGCCTGCTGCCTGGTGGAACGAAATTGTGAAAGTAAAAATGAATGTTCCTCTGGTTTTGTTTGATATTTTCGTTACTTCAGAGAGGAAAAATTGTGAAGACTATGCAACCCCATCTTCATATAAAGAAGGAATTTAGTATTTAAGTCCGTAATTCTTGATAATTTTTCAAAATTTCGCAGAAATGCTCTCAGGATGCGGATTTTGCGGTAGGATGCGATTCCGCACCACCACATCCTGTCAGAGGCCCCGAATTAGCAACACACACTCTGGTTGGTTACTTGAGCTCAAAATGCTCTTAGCATGCACGAGTGAGAACAGACCTTAGACTGAAGGGAATTTTTCTGAGTTTCTTTTCATCTGAATTTTACAGTTTCTCAGGATTTCTTACTTCTATTCACTGGTTGGTATATGCTAACACAACGTTGGTGAACAGCAAGTATATTCACCTCGTTTCATTTATGGCTTGGTAAATATCCTAATATATATAACTGTTTCTGATATTCACCTCTTGGCATCTACGCCATATTGATATACTAACAAAGACACAAAACAGATGTCTCATTTCGTGTTACAGCTGCCTGCAAACAAGCCTAAGGTAAGATTAAATTAGCTTCAGTTTCGCACCACAGCATTAATTTTTTTTGTGGTTAGCAAGTATATCAATATTAACATACATGTAGATTAGTTTCAGGTCTTGGTTCAGTTCAATGCAACAGTAACATATACTAGCTGAGACTGTAACTAAATATTGTACATGTATGTAAGCAAACTGTGAGGAACTCTGTGAAGGCCTTATGTGCCACGCAGCACACAGAAGCTAGGTAACAGGTAAGCAAACTTTGAGGATGTTTCCTATTTTAGGTCATCTATTTTCCAGAATAACAAGGTTAAGGAAAATCATGAAACTTAATATAGATTTAAAATATATGTCATGTACTGTGTATGAACCTTGGTTGCAGGTCTTGGCCAGCTAAACCAGGCTGAAGAATATCTGGGTCAGGCCCAGTGGACTGTCCTCAAGACACCAGAATGTGGAGATGCAATCAAGTCTAGATTGTATCGTAATCTTGGACTTCTTTATGCAGCTCAGGGGAACTATGTAGATGCCTTGGCTCAACTTGCAGATGATGTAAGCATAGTTTAGAATGCTCTTATCACGCCATTTATACCTTCCAGCTCTCACACCTATGGCATGTGTTGCACACCTCAGTGTCTGTTCTCACACTCACATGCTATAGACATCTGTAATCTCACACCTAGGGCTTGCTCGAGATCTTTGTTAACATTAAATTCTCAATATTTTTTAAAACAAATGGACGAGGGATTGTTTGGTTGCGACTTTGACATTTATGCTGTGTTGTTTTGATTTAAATAAGAATTTGTAGCAATCTATCTTGCTTTACTCTTCTCCGTTTAATGCTTGAAAATTGAGTTATGTGGTGTTTACTTGGTCAGAGTGGGTTCATTATTATCTTATAGAATTGTAAAAAGTCACTCTCAAGACGCAGAAAATTGCATTTCCGAGGGTTCCATTTTTTTTCAAAAATTGTCTACACAGCTAGAATCTGACAGTGGTGTAACAGCAATAACTGATAACATTAATGCCACAGTGGTGTTGACACTGTTGTGGCAGCGATGCTTTTTAACAGCGATGTGACAGCAAATTAAGTGACAGCAGTGTGACAGTGATGACAGGGTCTGTACTGTTACAGCGATGGCAATTACAGCGCTGTAACAGCAGTAACACTGAAATCGCTGTGACAGTGATGGTATCGACAGTGATGTGACAGCAGTGGAAGTGACAGCGTTGCGATAGCGATGTACATTGCGCTGTAACAGCGATGTAAACCGATGTAAACCTCTTAACAAAGGCTTTTTTAATAGGTATAAAATTATTTGCTTCAACAAATTGAGTGAGAACATCATCAACTGTATAACAAGACTGCATTTAGGAAGGCAGCCAATACCATATACACAGCTACGAGTGCTATTTAATATTATTTTTATCTTTCAGGCAACACAGTGGCTTTCAGTGCACATTCTCATCGATTCACTTATCAGGCAATAGAAAACTTCACATTCTGTGTTGATAGTTTCTTCTTCATGAGGTTTGCAAGAGTTTTATGTACTTTTACCGTACGTTTGTGATATAACTGTGTTGTTGTTACCAAACCCCACATACAATGTACCTGCCGAAGTAACCCAATCCCTCCAGCCTTGTCCAATCCCAATGATTTGACAATATAATAATGTAGATTTTTGTTATCATCTAAAATCATGCGTACGCTAAACAGAAAAGAAAAACAGGTACTGTTTAAGTTACATTCTTATGTCAGTCGCCTTTTTCCCTCAGCGGGCTTCTTGTTTTGTACCATTCGTTACGTCAGATGACCAAGAAGGACGGTCACCTTCCACTCTTTAAGTTTTACTTTCATCGGTTTTGGAGGTAGGCAGGAATCTCTTTCTATTCTAGTTAGAAACCGAATTTTCTAATTTATGGGAAACTCTCTCTCTGTCTCTGTCTCTGTATAGTACTAGCCACAGTCATTTTGGTAAATCTTAATTTTTCTTTCATTTTCATCACAATTTGTTTTCTATTTTGAAGTGGTGATACTTAGGAAACTTTTCCTGCCACCTACTCATCGAAACTTCAATTTTACTCCTCATACGACGAGTTTTCTTAAAATGCACCGTTCCCTTTATATGTTCCTTTTTTAAAAATTTTGTTCCCCTTTGTTTTTTATTTTAGAACTAAAAGCGGAACTGTTGTTCACAATTCACAGAACAATCGTTCCTGTTTGAAGCAAAACGGAACATCGGTTCTGTTAGATCA
>JAOEHT020110817.1:0-12708 GCA_025448195.2 Parazoanthus atlanticus | reverse complement strand
TCGCAGACAAAGAATGAGTTGCGTTGCGAGTTGCGAAAAGAGTTGCGAACGTCTGACATCTACTAGCAACTTGCAATATTTCGTTATCGTCAGCACTGCATTGCAGGTTGCAGAGAAAATTGCCTCGTGTAACAGCGCCTTTAAGGTTCAAAATATTAAGCACTTCTGATTTTTAAATATATTCGTCATCATGACGTCATAATGACCTCATAATAAGATCGTTGTTTTAAGTACTCTTCAGCAGTGTAATATCAGTTGCCTTTTGAGAAGCTTGTTTTAAGACTAACTTGAGTTTTTAGCTGTTAGAGGCATTTTTTTAACAATTGCTAATTAGGAGATGCTTATAAAATGAAAAAACCTGGAAAACACAATATTTACTTATAGAGGCCGCCTATTTTGAATGTCCAAAAATGCATTTCGCTAACCATAACTCATTAAAGTGTTAATTTTTGTTATTTTGTTCTAAACAGACAGAAGAGAAGTTTATTCAGCCAAATGTTTGTGCGTGAAAAGAAATGACTAAAATGTCACCTCATAAAAGTGTAAAGCAAAACTGGTTACCATGGCAACGACGGAAAACTCATATATTTTTTGTTCTTGAAGGTACGACTACCAAACTTGGCAGACATACTTATGTGGTACTGTCGAATATATGTAATGGCAAAAATCAGATATTCCTGCAAAAATATGCCATAACTGGCACAATTTCTAAAATGCATGAAAATTCCAAAATGCATCACTGTCATCACAATTTAAACCAAATTAAATATATCAAAATTGACCATTAATAGAAAATATGGAAGTTGTTTACGATTATCAACCCCATGAAACTTGTATTTCAACGAATTAAAGTCTCACCATTTTCAATTAATCGTGTAAATGCACTGAAAATTATAAAAAGACGTCTCAACTTATGGTTGCCATGGAAACAGCTTAATTGGCATCTCCTTCAAATGCATGCGAGCGTCTTTGCTCTAATATTTGACGAAAAGTCAAAGGGCCGGCGGAAGCTCAGAGATATTGGGGCTGCGGAGAAGGACAAGTAGCAAGTGTGTGTTGCGGGGAAAAAACATTTCCCCCTCTGCTCCGCCGGCCTTGACTGTCACCAAACCTGGTGTCATCTTTATCCAGGAGGGCGAAATCATAACAAAACCAATTAGGGGCCGGAATCGACCCCCCCCCGGCCTGGATAGGGTTAAGACACATTTTGTTGACAAACTTAAAATACTTATACATCAAACCCTTTACGGCGAGAATTAAAGAACGATTACAAAGCTGTCAAATTATCTAAATTTGGCCACTAACTCCGTGTCGCAAAACAAACAGACAATAAAACAACAACAAAAATTGCAAAAACACTTTTTTTATCAGAACAAAAACTAGTTACGATTTAATAGCGTACAACAAAATGAAAAACAGGATCAGTTGAACCACTTTTTTGACAGGAATGATTTAAAAAATCAAAATCACACAATTCAAATTTTTTGACGTGGCATTTAAGTCGTTATAGAATCGGTAAAAAAATTGTATTTCTTGGACATATTAGCATTTTATAACTAAAAACTGACTGAAAATGGTTGTTTGATTCAGTTGATCGCTACAACTACCTGAGCAGCGCAGTAATTGGTATTGAACAATGTAACGCTTTTATCAAGTTTTTTCCGAAACGAAATGAAATCGCATGGCAAGAGCGTCACAGTGCTCAGTATTAAACAGAATATTAAATTTTTAGACTTTTATGATGTTGTGTTTATTCGAGGGTGGCCGTTATCCCGATAAGGAAATAGATAAATTGTACTAAACGTATTGTTGAAAGGTAACTATACGATTAAGAACAGTCATTTCTGTTCATTTGGCACTGTATTATTAACAGACTGAGCATGCATTAGCAAAAATCGGGTTCTTAGTCCTCGTATGGCTTCATTTTGTTTCTTATCTGTTTATTGAACTGTGCAAAAGTTCTTCGAAAACAAGTTCCCGTCCCAGCTGTTTGCGTACGGGAATATTCCGAAAGGAAGGGCATTAGAAGGGCCAGCTGTTCTGAACTCAGAACAAAGACTGGAGTGAGCCAGCGACTGACCAACTGATCAGTTATCACACAAACTGACACAATTTTCGCGGCTAAGAAACTGTTCCGATCTTGGTTTACAAACGTCGATCTGTAAATATTTCGTTAACAGCACCGATTTGCTTTTGTCTTAACAAACATTTCATACAGTCTCTGACTCATGGTATAGTTCGCCTCTAAATACAGCCGTACAATACATGTATGGTGCAAAGCGTTTCGTTTTCCACAATTTGAAGCTGTAGTCGCCAAAAAATTAAGAACATTGAGCCTCGGCAAAATTTGCTGTTTCTTTTTTTAAAAAAGCGTGTATTCATATGGAGGCGAGCCGTGGTATAAGCGGGTTGGGATGCAATCGATCGTTTGTACGTTCATTAGCGACCAAAACTGATTTCATCGCGCTTACCGGGCGTCAAATTTTCATTCCGGTAAGAGAGCTGAACCGTTCGTCAGAGGAAAGTTTCCTTTCGCTTACTGGATCCGGCCCAATAATTTAACAGTGCATGGGCTAGCCCGCAATCTTCATATGAACACCCAGAAACACAGGCGTGCATGAGGCGAGACTCCCGCCAAGCGGGCTATAATTAGGCTCATATGAACAGTTCAACGCAAAAATCGCCCTCTGGATTTGCACGGTATCTGATAGTATTATAGACGCAGCCTACGTATCGGCGCTAAGGGGTTACAAGTGGCGAAGCCAAGTAGTTCTCTTGCTTCTCGAGTGCATTCCAACTTGTATCACACTTTATTCCATTCCATAGAAAATATATTCAATCAGAAGCCAGGAGAGCCGTCGTATATTCTGCGGTATCCATGATCAGGTAGTATCCAACGGGTTATAGACTTAAGTAAATTTTGCTCGTAAGCCGGCTGGTGTTTTCTTGCAGGATGCGGGTTACAGGTTGAAAGTTGACTTTGTTTCTTTAAACACGTACGGTTTTTCAAAGTAATCTCAACTCTCACCATAATCATAAAACTAAGCCAAACCCTAAAACCAATCCTACAACTAACCTTAACCATAACCCTAACACTGAAGTGATATAAACCTAAATAACTAAGCAAAACTTTAACTTGCAACCTGCAGAAGAGACCAGCCTCTCGTAAAATGGCTCGTTCTCACCTCTGCCGGCCCTGTTAGTAAGATTTTCTTATGTTGCTCATGAATCTGCTCCGACATGGCTATTCTGCATTTTGTTGAGTTAAGTGTCACTACTAGCTCTGTTTACAGGCTGCTAACTTCGATCTTTACGAGTGTATCTGGCCCTTTTTTAACTTCCTAAAACTATATAACTACAATAGTAAGTGATGTCAAACAGAGTTTCAGACTTCAGTTGCAAGAATGAAGTACACAACAGAAAAGATATTCTCAAAAAATTAATTTTAATTATTAATTACTTTCACTACAGTTTTATATTGGTTGTGCTTAAATTCTGCTCTTGCCGGCTAAAATTCAAATTCTGCTCTTAAAATTGGCTATTCTGCTGGTATTTTGCCCGCTTTCCGAAAAGCGCTACTCTGCTCGAAATTCTGCCTATCGTGTTATGTTAATACTGCTTCTTGGTTCTTGTTAAAGGTGTGTCTTCCCAACGGAACTCCAAACCATTTTAAGCTTTTTCGAACACTCGAGAGTTTCTGATCTAATCTCGGCCAAAACTTCCCGAACACCTAAGTGAATAAGCATAAGATAAATTAGTTATGCAATGCTTTCTCGTGGGATACCGTAGAACATGCCACTTACCACTTATACATGCACAGTCGACCAGCCTAAAGGCGAGAAAATACAAGCGACGCATGGAATATTCCACGGTATCTCACTCGAAAGCAGTGCATAGCTACTATTTAAGACACAAGCAGCCGTTTTATAAGGCTTTACCGAACCTCTGATATAAACACTACTTTTGTTTTTTATTAGCCAATCATCGCGCCAGTTATATATGTCCGGCCCTCTTTCATAGTACAATGTTTATGTTAAACACAGTACGTTTATTTAGTACCCGGCAGAATACGCTGAGTATATAGAGAAAAATCAAATGGCTCTGACAACACAAAATTTTGAAAATATACCATCAAATCCCAGTGCTCAAACGGCAACTAAACTCTGGTCTGCCAAAGCTGACTGAAATAATGAATAGTCGGAATTAATGAATCGGAGTGATAGTGAACGAATCTTCTGGTTTTCATTCTGATTACAGCATCATTTACTGTTACAGCTCAGTTATGAATTGCCATGAAATGATGATCACTATATTTACCGATAGTGCGACCGAAATTGCATGTGGGGAAACTAACGTAGCTTAACGTGGTTAGCTTTTAAGACCGCGCTTTGATATTTTAGGACGCCTGGCGTTAAGCACTGAGCGAGATCAAATGAAAATTGCATACTCTGAATTAATGAGAACATATTTTGTTTTTCCTTCCATTGTTACGTTAATTAGCCACTCCTTCGATAAAGTCCACGCTAGGCCTTAATACAACAACAAAGAATCAGGTTTTTTTAAAAGAATTCAACAAGCAAGATGCGCTTAGCGCAATTACTGAAAACATCTACTCGAACGGAAATTTTTCTTGATGAGTTTGAACAGAACTGAAACATGAAACGGAGTACGGATAAAGCCGACGATCAAGTTTTAATGCTTTTATCAAGGAGATTTTTCATTCTCTCTCGAGTTGTTTTTTCTTTGCTTTTTTCTTTCTTTTCTTTTGCATCATACAAGAAAGCGAGGATTTATTAGTGTAAGATGCAAAATGAAAGGAAAAAAACAATGAATATAAACAACGAGAGACGTCTTTTACGTTGAGTGGCGGAGGATTTTTTTTAAGGGCGGAGGGGTTCTTTTTTTTGAAGGGCGGAGAGGAAGCCAGTACTGCCCCGAATAACGATCCTGTCCCTAAGGCTAAAGAATCCAGTATAAAAGATGAGTAAGTTTAGTAAATAGCGGTTTCACGCGCAAAGTATTTGGAAAAAGTATAGAATAATTATCTGACAATTATCTCTCGGTTGTCATGTTCTCTCAATAATGTATTGAAAAATAGGTCTGTTGTGAGGAAATCCCCATGTGTCAAGAGCACGGCAATCAAGTTCCACTTCCGGTCAAACAGCTGAGTGCTACCACTTCCGTTTCTGGTATCCTCAGACAGCAGGCCGTGTGGTGCGATCCGATTGGACAAAAATATCACGTGCGCCAAATGGAGCTTTATGATTGGCGCATTTTGGAAGCAACCAATCAGAGCGCACCACGCAGAAGGCGGCTCAAGTCATATTCACATGGTTTCTGAGCTTCAGGGATACATTTGAAGTTTTTGACTTGTTGTCTATAGTTTGTTCATGTTTTACTGCTAAATGATGGAGTTTTTACAGTTAATTTTTCTATGTGCAATAGCATCTGTATTAGCAGAACCTGAAATCTATTTTCAAGAGAAGTTTGAAGGTAAGTTGTGAGGAGAAATTTGTTTTCAGTTCGAGGTATGTTACATGGATTTTGCTCCTCGTCCATTCATTGACAACTTAACGATTTTCTCCAATTTTTTTTGTTGTAATTAGATAAAAGCTGGGAAGATCGATGGGTACATTCCACTCACAAAGGAAGTCAGGCTGGAAAATTTAAATGGTCCGCTGGAAAATTCTACGGGGATGCAGAAAAAGATAAAGGTAGATGTTCCCAGATGAAATATGTTACACATTTTGTAGCGAGTTTTGGAAATATATTTGAATGGTTGATTCAATCATTTCGTGCTCAAATGTTTTCAGCTGTCCTGATGTTTGAATTAGCAGACATCGTGAGGTGAAAGTTGGAACATTTATTAAATCAATGTACGGTATTTTTGTTTTCGTACTGACGCAGGTATCCAAACTAGTGAAGATGCTAAATTTTATGGAGCATCGGCGAAGTTTGACAAGTCCTTTTCTAACGATGGGAAGACGCTAGTCATTCAGTTCCAAGTAAAACATGAACAAAACATCGACTGTGGTGGTGGATATGTGAA
Source organism: Parazoanthus atlanticus (assembly GCA_025448195.2). Taxonomy (NCBI): domain Eukaryota; kingdom Metazoa; phylum Cnidaria; class Anthozoa; order Zoantharia; family Parazoanthidae; genus Parazoanthus; species Parazoanthus atlanticus. The sequence continues at coordinate 6,659 of JAOEHT020110817.1, read as the reverse complement.
GGTAAGATTTGTCGTACATTTTCCGTTTACAACTCGTGCTTGGCTTGCAATCGATCGTTAATAATCATCATGTGGACATTTCTCTTGGTATTGAAACTGCAGTCTGTCGTGAATTTGTAATTGTTGGTTTCACTCGAGTTTTTTATTTTATTGCAGATCTACGATAGCAAAATTGATCAGAAGAACCTACATGGGGATACTCCATATCACATCATGTTTGGTGGGTATATTTAAACTATTTTAAAATCAACAAAAGATGTCTGTGGATCCCTGAAGCCTTTGTCCTCGTTGTATGATACTTCACAAAGGTTCAATGGCATAGTTTTGATTCACTGATTGTTGCCCCCATCAACAGGACCTGATATTTGTGGACCAGGTACCAAAAAAGTCCACGTGATTTTTACCTACAAGGGAAAGAATCTGTTGACTAAGAAAGACATTCGGTGCAAGGTTAGTAAACATTCTTTTTTAAAGAGAGTTAAATAAATAATTATTCAAGTAAATCACTGAGTACCTGTATTGCTCAATTCTTCTCTTTGTCCTGATTGAAGAAGTTGATTATGTAAAACGTGGCAGACGCAGTTTTTGCGTTACTTGTAAATCAGAAATGATGTTTAATTGTCTGTTTGTTTCTTTTTAATTGTCACTATTGTATTCTTTATTTTGTGCTCATTCAAACAACAATAGTTTGAAAGTTGCAGCAAATTTTGGAAATATGGCTTGAGAATGCAAAATTTTATTTTACTCTATTCATGGTATGGTGATTTTTCTGTTATGTGTTATAGTGAACTAAGGACAGCTGACAAAAAGCAACATTTCAAGTGTTGACTTCAACATAAATCTTGATGCCCAGTTATAATAACATCGTTGCATCAGTTTTATCAAATCACAACAGCCAGATGTTTATCATGACTAATGACAGCTGGAGTTAAATTAATTTGTAAAAAATTGTTCGCATCAAAGTTTGCATTTACTTGGAAAAACATAATTACTACTCGGAGAAACAAAGCTAGATCACTTTTCTATGATTTGTCAAGTTACAAATTTGGTAGACAAACTCCATTTTGGTCAAATGTGTGTGTGTGTGTGTCCAACTTGAAGAGAACACTGTTTTGGGAATAGCACTTCTACTTCTACTTTGCTAACATTTTCCTCAAATTAACTTGGCTCTTCTAATTGATTTGTGCTTTGTATAAAAAACAAAGACATTTAAAACTTTGTTGCATCTTTGTCCATTTGCAAGTAACTCGCAAAACAGTATGTTTGCTATTTTCCCACTCTGCCCTACTTCGCATTGTATGAAGCAGTTCAGTAGACCAAGAAGTAAAAACAGTCTCTTGTGTTGATAGGATGATGAGATGACCCATCTGTACACACTCATCATGCGACCTGATTCAACCTACGAAGTAAAGATTGACGGTGAAAAGGTAGAAAGTGGCAGCATGGAGAGTGACTGGGATTTCCTACCGCCAAAAACAATCAAAGACCCTAATGCCAAGAAACCTGAAGACTGGGACGACAAGAAAATGATTGATGACCCAACTGACAAGAAACCAGAGGTAAAGACTAGCTTCTACTAACGAGAAGTCGTGGAGGCACTAATCTGCAGGTGGTAGTTACAGCCTTCCCCTAAGCTGTGTGGTCTTGTATAGCATTGTTACACATACCGTAAAACTCTGAATATAAGCTCGTGTACTTTTAGCTTTCAAAGCACTTTTTAATGGTCTTATATTAGGAGATCTAGGGCTTATATTTGGGGATGCTTATATTCAGAAGGCAACTCAAAATTGTTCAACTTTAAAATGACATTAGAGACGTGTTGATATGTTAATTGGCCATTTTAATTGTTTTCAAAAACTGAAATAATGACAGTCTTGTTATAAACCGTATTTGAACCGTTTAAAGTAAAACAGTTGCCAAGTTAAATCATGTTAAGGTCAAATAAAAAAATTCCCGGTTTCTCATCAACGGCTGCATTTCAAAATATCTGCTGCATTAACTTTCTTTTTATTTTTTAAAATACAGAAAATGTATGGAAAATGCATATTTTTGTCGATCTGTTCCCGCAAGCTGAACGAACTGACTTGTCTGCTATGCTGCTGGCTGCATATTGTAAAAAAAATGCATGCTGCATTTACTTTTTCAAGAATTTCTGATGAGAAACCTGGATTTTTTTTTATTCGGCCTAGTACCAGTATTTTGTGTGTGTGCCTAAATCAAGACTATGAGCCCATGGGCCTATATTTGGAGAGCTTATAAACATGAGATTTTACGTCTTGGATTTGATGGTTCTGTATAGGGGCTTATATTTGGAATTTTATGATATGCCAGTTTGCAGTGAAAGCTGTGTCTCACTGAATAATTGAGCCATCCACTGACACCTAGTTATGACTGCCCCCTCGTTTATTCCTTACTGGACTCTCCTTTATAATTAAATTGACAAAATGTTGTACATTCTTGAGTCAGAATGACAAACAAAAAGGTGTTGTTCAACTCTGTCGTAGTTTTAGACACTTTTCCAGTGACTTCTGAGACCTAAATTCGAAAGTTTTCATACAGCATTTGTTTCGGTCTCTCCAATTTCATAGTTGCTCTGCAGGCCTTGCCAAATATTTACTACTTCAATACTGTGAACACCTTGCTTTTTATAAGAACCAGATATACTGGCCGAGGCTGGGTGTTCTTAATGTTTTAGGTAAATTCAGTTGTCTCTTAAATTGTTTATATTATGGATCTAAGACAGCTTGAGGCCGAGGTTGTTCGTTACTCAGGGTGCAAAATTAACAGGGAAAAGCCGACAAGAGCCGGTAATTTTCGGCGTGTGCTGGTAAAATTGTTTTAAAATTACAGATAGTCAGCCCAGTAGGACCAGTTAAAATCTTAGTCAAGTTAATCACAGAAAATTTAGGGCCAGTTAAAAAATATCCGAATTTCGCACCCTGTTACTTGTTCTTAAACTTGGACAAATCTGAGTCTCAGTGTTTTTAAAAAGTTGTTGTTATAAAGAAAAAAAAGAGTGTATGATGCTAAGTTTCAAATATGAGAAGAGTGCTTTGGAGGAGGTAAAACAATAGCAGCTGTTCTTCACGACAGATCTACCAGTAAGGGACTTTTTACAGTGTACTGCTTTGCCAGTCTCTGCTTCTAATATGTACCCTTCATTCTTTTCATAGCATGGTGTACTTTTTTTTGTTTATTTTGGTGATTTTTGTTGAGAGTACACAGCTATTTACTCAGCAAACATTGTTACCTTACGTTCTCAGGACTGGGACAAGCCACAACACATCCCGGATCCAGATGCCAAGAAACCTGATGACTGGGATGATGAAATCGATGGTGAATGGGAACCACCGCAGATAGACAACCCTGACTACAAGGTACATTATATGTAGTTCACAAGCGTAACTTGTGGTGTAAAGTACCAGTATTTTGTCATTGTAATGATGTGAAGACATTTCTGGCTTACTTCTAAAATAAAATACCGCTGTGTTGTGCAGACAGATGATATTATAGTTGTTTGAAGAGTGGGAAGTAGAAGGATTCTCATTAACTGACTGTCATATCTTCTTTCTCCAAAGTCAACATAGATGTCTGATAACCAGTCTAGCATGTAGGTTATATCTATAGACATGCAGCAGAAAAATCTTCAAATTTGGATTGTTTCAAACTTTAATGACTATATTTTTAATGAATATTGATTTGAAAGACAGTATCATAGTCTCGATATATTGTATTGAAATGCGAAGTAAATGAAGATGGACTGGCACTTGGAGTTACAACAGAAATCAGGCCAACTAACCTATAGATTATCTTAGTACTTATTTCAACGTTTGTTAAAATTTGAAAATCCTGGTAATTTTGCAAGAAAAAAGCCATAAATTACAAACTTTTCATGTAGCCTCATATATGTGTCTGGCTGGGTTTCTCCACTGTGTCACCACAAAGTGATGAAAGATATATCTCCTCTTATCAGGGTGAGTGGAAACCAAAGCAGATTGAAAATCCTAACTACAAAGGAGAGTGGGTTCACCCAGAGATTGATAATCCAGAATACAAACCTGATGATAAGCTTACTGTGTTTGAAGATATTGGAGCTATTGGATTTGATCTTTGGCAGGTAAGCTGTTTGTAAACTTGATCCTCCGTAATCTAAGTTGCTCACATTCTGACTTGTCCGTTTTATCTACTAGTCTAGATTCCAATTTTTGGTGATCTATAAGGTGTTTTTTGGAAAGCAGTACTTGGTGTCTTCTGTTCATTTAAGTGTACATAGAATTTGTTTAAAAGTAATGATCTTTGGGGTTTTGCTTATTGATGTCTCAATCAAAGGTTAATCTAAGAACTTTGGTTGTGCTGTTAAGGCTAGGTGTCTGGAAGATGTAATCACAGGCGGGGTGGTCTGTTTAAAATAAGAGAAATGTTGGACTGGGAGCTTTGATTCATAACATGTACTCGTTTCAGGAAGCTAAGACATAATTTTTACCCAACAGGTTAAGTCTGGTACTATCTTTGACAATATCCTTGTAACTGATTCTCCTGAATATGCCGAGAAGTTTGCAAAAGAGACATTTGAAGTGACAAAAGATGGTGAAAAGAAAATGAAGGATGAACAAGACGAAAAAGAGCGCAAAGAAAGAGAAGAAGAAGAGAAGAAGAGAAAAGAAGAAGATGATGCCAAGAAGAAAGACAAAGAAGGTGAAGAAGAGGAGGAGGAAGAAGAAGAGGTAAGCAGACTTGAATTGGTTTTTTGAGTGCTTTTCATGTGTTGGGTCTAGCTGCCCTGACTGACATTTTTCAAAAGGAGCATAAGAACTATCAGAACTGGTTCCAGCTATACCATCCCTGCTTATGGATTAGAGCTACTCTGTTCTGCCATTCCGGCCAGCAAGAGCTCTGGGAAATTTATGGAGTTGTAGCAGGAAAAAATGCACACAATCATGTGTTTGACCTTTCTATTAACAATCGCTAGGACTAATTATCTCAGGACAACAAAACTTGAAAAATTTAAAATAACCATTTTGAATTGTTTGGTTAATGTTGGGTGAAAGTCCAAGATAAAATGTTAGGGTTTGCATGCCTTCTGCAATAGTTTTCTTCCTGGAAATATTGGAGTAGTCTTTGAGACTTCGTGAAAAATTATAATACTAGAACATCAAGTTTGAACAGTTTGCCCTCTCTTCATTTGAAGGTTTGTTAGAACCATTAAGTAGTTTCTCTTGAATGAAGCCAAGAGAAGCCTTTTAGTTTGTTGAGAATTGTGATTATCTTCGGAATAACCTAAAAGAATTTTAGAATTAGGTGTATGAACCCTGTATAGTGTACTAACAGTAGTTTACTTTCAAGCAAACTGAGAAGAGATGTAGATCCCCTATTTCAGAGGGTTGTGCTGGAGTACTGTATATTTAACATTGGAATGTTCTGACGAGGTCCTAAGTGTTTGTTTTTTTACTTTACCAGGAGGAAGATGAAGATAAAAAGGATAAAGACTCTGAAACAAAGGAAGAAGAGACGAAGGAAGAGAGCAAGGAAGAAACCAAAGATGAAGCCGCAGGAGATTCGACTGAAGATGAGACAGAAAAAGAAGATGAGACCACAGAAGAAGCCACCAAAGCCAAGGATGAATTATAATCCTTTGCTTGAACTGTTATTTCTCATCAACATTTATACCGTTTGGTAGCAAAACACTTTCACTCTTGCACACACCTTTCTGCTTACATTGTTACAAAGTTGTTGGATGCTTTTAGGTGTAATAAATTTTCTCTTGCCTCTGTTCCTTCTAATCTTGACGTTGCTCAAGATGTGTTTGTGTCTCGCTGTTTAAATATTGTTTTTTATAAAAAAAATCCAAATAAATCTACTAACTTGTATACAGATCAGTAATAAAATTGACAGAGGCACTATCAAATGGACTTTTGTGTGAGTTGTTTATATTAAGTTGGTCTGCCCTGTCCATTAATTAAAATAATTCACTAAACTAGACCAATGAATTTCCTGTTTTACGAACCTGCCAAACTTGATTTTGGGAAATCCGTATAGAATAATAACTGTGATTGGGAGTTCTATTTTTGTGGCTGTGAGAAGTTGCGATAACTCTTTCCAATAAAATTTTAAAACCTGTTTGTTTGTTTTTTCTGATGTGTTTTTTGCAGAACTGTTTGTAAAACAGGTAATAAAATTGGTCTGGCCCTTATTACAAATTCCAAAAATGAAAATAGGGATGGCACTACCCCCAAAAAATTATTCCAGAAAGTAATGTGGCAAACGCTAACTTTTCGTGAAAGAATACTTTGTAGCACGCTGAAATTGATGCTAAATTTGGACTGTGATTGTTCAAAACCTGTTGGTTTATCTTGTCAAACATACAATGATTGAAGGACATTATTTCGTTGATTGAGAATAAAGACCAGCATTTCCTTTTGGGGTAGCCATGACCCTTAACAATTCTGCCAGTGTTTCCCATCCGTAAACAGTGACATGTTTTCCTCTGTGAAAATTGTTCTGCAATGAAATTCTTTACTTAGCCAGACTGCAAATTTTGGATCTTGTTGCTGTGCTTATAAGGGCATTATTGATTTAAGAATAATATAATAATTGGTTGCCTGTACCATTTATTTGTACTTTACTAGATCTTCTCCCCATAGCGGCTTTTCAAATATAAG
>JAOEHT020110736.1:0-12710 GCA_025448195.2 Parazoanthus atlanticus | reverse complement strand
TTCTAACAATTTTAAGCCAGTAGGTTGCAAGCTTTTGTCGGTCAGACATTTGACGCATTGTGAAAAATGAACTAATTAACTAGCAGTAATCCCAGATTATAAAGTGCGTTCGACATAATGGATCGTAAATGAAGTTGCTGTTGAAAAATCGATACATGTTAGTTACCAAATGAACCGACTCTTTACACTCGGAGGCCATCAACGGCGCAGAAAACGACTTGGCTGGACAACGCAAATGAATCGACACTTTGCACTCGGAGGCCATTGAACCAAATGACCCATCGCGGTCACAAATGAAATGAACCGAGTCATTTATTGTACTCGGCGACCATCGTGCCAAATGACCCATTGTGGTCACAAACCAAATCAGCTGAGTCACTGTACTCGGCGGTCATTGAGCCAAATGATCCATTGCGATCACAAACTAAATGAACTGAGTCATTATACTCGGCGGCCAATGTGCCAACAGAAAAGACAAATCAATGCTGAATGTAGTTGTAGTTCATCCACTGAACTGCAGCTGCCGCAAAATCTTACCACGAGGTTGCTCGCTATCTCGTTTATCTAGTTTTTATGCAAAAAAAAGGTGCGCATGCATTGGTGTAGTTTCCAGTTAGACAAAATTTAAAATGGCGTAGGTTTGGTACAAATCCCGTCCGTCCACCAAATCTCGAATCCTCGCGCTTGTGAAAGCACAGGGATATCATGCTGACCACATGAAAACCAAGATTAGGATGGCGTTCTCCTAACGTCGAACAATACTAAGGAAATCCACCTTAATATTCTCGGCCATATAACACTGATCTCTGCTGGTGTGCAATTTGGTCTTAAATATAATAATAATAATAATAATAATAATAATAATAATAATAATAATAATAATAATAATGTTATTGAAGGAATTATTAGTTTTGGACTCTACAGAATGTTTTAGCCTTTAACTGAACTCTCGACTCTCACTTCCCTACACAACTCATAAGAAAAGCTGTAATAACAACAACAACAATAATAATAATAATAATAATGGTGATAATAATAATAATAATAATAATAATAAAAATAATATTATTAATAATAATATTAAAGGTGTCCTGCTAGCAAAAAACATACATAAGAAGTCAAATCATAAATAAACTACAACTATTGTAGTATTGCCGTTTGCACATTACAAAGACCAACCTTTTTAAAACAGCTGTATACATGCCCTCGCGCGAACGCACTTCTGCTGACAAGAGCATAGCTGTCCTACTCACTCCGCCTAACTAATATGTAGTATTTACATATCATCTGCTAGTGTATTTTGCAATTTTTGAGTTTTCGAGAAATTATTTAACGTTTTACGCAGTTTATTCGCATTGCAAACTTTGTAAAGAAAAAAAATAAGGAATAAATTGTGTATCCCTTCACTGTTGTCTTTGGATAAGACAATCGTGTATCTTATCGCTACAGCATTTAACGCTACTTGTTGTCATGGTAACCGTATCAACTAACTTAATCTTTTTTCGAAAAAGATAAAATATAAAAAAACCTCAGCGTTTTGAAATACGTTGCACACTGCTGTGGAACTCGTGTTTTAACGGAGCTGGCAAGGGATCGCCTCATTCAACTGCAAATAACTGACATCGACATGATTCAGCTCTTTCGCCGAAAGTTTTACGGCCACAATTTTACGAGGACCACACTTTGCCATATCTTTTGTATTATCTATACCAAAACATTCGTAACATGAAAAGATAATGGAACTGCTTGTTCATAGTTGTTGTTGTTGTTGTTGTTGTTATTGTTGTTGTTATTGTTGTTGTTGTGTTCTTTTCTACTGGTTCGTGTTCATTTGTTTTCTCTTTTTCTTCTTCGTCATCATCATCATCACCCGTGATCATCATCATCATCACCTTCTTTGTTCTCTTCTTCTTCTCCTTCTTCTCCTTCTTCTTCTTCTTCTTCTTCTTCTTTTTCTTCTTCTTCTTCTACTTCTTTCTCCTCCTCCTCCTCTTCTTCTTCGTTTTCTTCTTCGTGTTTTCATTCACTATCATCAACTGACTGTTATCTTGTTAATTCTGCCGACGACTACACAGATGTTGATGAATGCATAAAGTATGATATGCGAGCTGATGACGCCAGAGATGAACTGAACGATGTGCAGAGCCGAGACCCAGGCCACCTCTGTCACGAGAAGGCCACATGTATTAACACCATTGGCTCGTTTAAGTGCGAATGTATTCCCGGTTACCATGGTAACGGAAAAATATGCTTACCAACGAATTTCAACGAACATGAGTTGTTAATGAAATGTAAGTCTATTTTAATATGTACCCCTTTTACCGCCCCCCTTCACCCATCTACTCGTCCCAACATATATTCTGGCTTACCAAAAAGTTGAGATTTGAGTGCCTCTCAGAGTCTATGAGTCATGTTTCTTCAATGAAACTGCCACCCACAAGAAAGGCTGCCTATTCTAACAAGGCCCCAGTCTAAACGGTCAGAAGTTAAACTGCTGAATTCTCAGCTTTTTTAACTCCATACTTCCAGAAAGAAGACGAATTTGTACGACATACCTTTTGGATATTTTCTTAGGTAGGAAGGGATGTTCGAACACTTAAAAGAGGAGAAGAGGCCTGTTGTATTACACGTACTCCATGAGTGAAGATTGAAATACAGATACAAGTTGATATTTTAAATAAAGAAATAATATTAGTTCTCAATTGGGCTGAAAATATGGGCATTTGCGGAAATTTCCATTTGTTTCCATTACTGGAAGCAGTACATGTAACGTACTCTTTAGGGAACAGAATTCTTACAATCTTCGTTTTTCAAGAAATTATTGTTTCAGATATGTTATTGTAACTACTTATTGCACTATCAATGATAACAAAACAAGAGACATTCGAGTAAGAACATTTTGAGCTTGAAATCGTCAAAAAATAAGAACACTGAGCCTGAACAAATTTTTACTGGTTCTTATTTCAAAGAAAGTGTATGCGACTTTTGATACATTAGATTAATGACACTATTCCCCTTTTCACCTCAGCAAAACGAAGAAGCTAATGCTAAAGAAGCATTTGCGTTTCCATCACTGGCAACAGTACATGTAACAGTACATGCAACAGTACATGCAACATGTTTGGGGAACAGCACAAGTTATGCGACTTTTAATAAGTTAGACGAATGACACTATTCTCTTTTTCACCTCAGCAAAACGAAGAAGAAGACTATACGCCTGTGGTACAATCACAAGCAACAACACGGCGCGCAACCGACGCATTGTTGGAGGGAGGACAGCACGCCATGGGGCGTGGCCTTGGCAAGCTGCTATACTTTACAAAAACTACGGTGAGCCGGTTTGCTTTTTGATTCCAATTCAATATTACTTGCTTGTTATTTGGCGTTCTTATATCTTGTTTTTGCCTGCCTCTGCCCTGTCTTGACCATTTGCTGTGGCCAGTCTATTGATTGTTTTTTCGGCTTATTTTAAAATTGCTGGGTTGTTTCGTAGTCAGTTGATTTACAACTATACTTTTTTACTTTTACCATAGCTTTCACTACTACGCAATTTTCGCAACTGAAATCTCCAGTTTGAAGTTTGGCTTTGGGATTCCGCAAATCAAACACAAGAGAACTAACTGCGTTCTCCAGACTAATCTGACCAATCACAATTGACACATCTGCATTATTACATGTTCATTTTGTGGTTGGAATCGCCAGAAAATGCGGCTGCGTTTGAAGTAAAATTGATTGACAGCACCCTAAAACAAACTTCAGAGCAACAAAAATACCTCGAGAGTCGCGTAGCAAAGAAAACAATGGCAATTATCATAACCTATTGGTAATTTATTATCAGAAATACTATTATTTTATCATCATCATCATCATCATTAGTTGTTGTTTTTATTATTACAACATTTCGGCAACTTTTTACTCAATCCAGGACTGATAACTCCAAATAGAACAAAGTAAATGAAAAACCGAATATGTGTAGTTTCATAAGGAGATATTCAAGTCAACAATTAGCATCAGTGGGGATTTTTGGGGTGTATAACATTATCAGGCGAATGAGCCAACCGTGAATTGTTTCTATTTCTAAAATATTTTCTCATCATTCTCTTTTGTTTTTCTCTTTTATAAAACTGTATACTCCAATGTAAAACTCATTCGCCTGACGATAGTTCTCTAACTGAACCGAAATATAGCCAGAAAATTCCCATTGCTCTTGTTTAACTGACTTGAATGCTTCGTCATGAAATCTCACATATTCGGTTTAGTCCTTTGTTCTGTTCCTTTGTCAATCTCAACTGAATTTGGTGCATGTCTTGTTGTGTTATTTAGAAACACGTATTGCTGGTTTTTGCCATCACATCAGGTCATATGATTTTCGTATCATGCTTAATGTGGACACTGTGAAGAAACTGTCAAACAAAACATTATTTTTCTACACATGCTTAGGAAGAAAATTCCTTTTCAATGGAGCTTTCATCAAACCCCGTTGGGTCTTAACGGTTGCGAACGCACTTAAGCGAGGTGGAATCCTTGTGAAGCCACAGAAACTTCAGGTAGCCCTTGGTAAGTTTGCTGAGTCAGCACTAACAGTCCCTTCAAGTCCGTTTTCGTTAGCACTAGTGACCTTTGAAAAACTATAGGACGCCATTATATTATTAAGCTCCGTAATGTTACCACAGCATCCAAGTCAATCCTTGTAATTTAAAGTGCGCGTCCGTTTTTCCAAAACTACTCGATAGAGTTTCATTAAAGTCAAGACAATCATATCTATGAGTAATAACATCTATTTTTGAAAATGTTAGGCAAATACAAATAAAGACGCAATCGCCTAAAAATAGAAGATTTCCAATTTCTTGAAATCTTAGTGTCAGAAATGTCTAGTTTCGTACAATTTATTTTTCCTGTTTTTTTTCCTTCGAATTTAGAGAATGTTAAAACAAATTTATCTCCTTTTTACCTTCGGAGCGATATGTCTCTTCCAAAGAAATATTAGTCTGCAGGGAGGATCTTATCTAGCATTGTCTTGGGAAATCATGGAATTCTTGAAAAGTTAAGATAGTTTTCTGGTGCTACTCGTTGCTATGGTTTAAATACATATAAAGAGAATTCCACAGTAGACTACCCAACTGCAATCACTTGATTAATATACGAGTTTAAACGCTATCTTTTGAGTGGTACCACAAAAGAGTAGTACCTCTTTTATTAATAGTAATAATAATAATATTAATAATATAATAGCACGTAGGATTGAATAACGTTTTTCACACCATCAGAAATCTGGAAAGCAAGACATAATCACTTTTCTAAAGAATTTGGTCAGATTAAATGATTTGACGGTATAGATATTGTTTACACTCTTTTAAAAACGCGCCATTCTTAGTAATCACACTGTCTTCCATACATTCTGACTAGTAGCGTGGAACTCCTTTGCAATCAAGCTTCGAGAAATTAGACACGATATCCAATAAACGAATTTTTAAAAGATAAAAGAACCCTTTCAAACAGTTGTATCGGGTTAAACTATAGTTTGTGATATAATCTCACTGCGTCGCCTCCTTTATTCTAGGAGAACACAACCGTCAAAAACTGGACGGAACAGAGCGATACGTCCGAGTGAAGCGGATGGTGATTCATCCAAAGTACAACCGCCATACACTTTCCAACAACATTGCACTCCTGGAACTGGCTAAACCTGTTAAACCTACCTCCCACATTCGAACGGTAAGAACATCTTTACTTGTAATAGATTGCACTACAGCTGCCCCTGCTTTGATATTTTAAGGACCTTAAATAACCGTAAGTGCCACAGAACGTGATGTGGTAGTGTCTGTCGCAGTACCTGGAAACACTTTCTTCCGGCGACAGCGGTGGTCTGCGACATATCCAAGACGTTGCAACACGAAACCACATGACCCGAACTAACCAATAAAATGTCTTGCATTTGGCGCTATTTTCGTTCCAAAAAAATAGAATAGTGACATCTTATCTCAATTTCCATTTGGCTTCAAAATAGAAAACTTAAAATGCAAACGCGATTGTGGCCGAAGAAGCATCGATAAAAGCCGACGATAACGCAGCGCTGATGAATTGTATTCAACAATATCGTTGTTTTTATGACAACAGCTGTGAGGAATTTCGAATCCTTTTGAAAAAGAATGCTTGGAGAGAAATTGGAACCAAGCTTGGCATAGACTGATCAGCGAAGTGAAAACACGATACAAAAATATCAATGTCAACATCGTCACGTTTTAACTGTTGAAACAGAGTTTGGAACTGACACCGCTGCTTTTGCTTTACTCATTTTCTAGTGTGTTGCAGCCCCATGTAGCCATCAAGAAGGACTAGCGCTAGTTGACTGCAATAATAGTCTTCTATTTACCGCCGCCATTTCGCACTTCAACTCTTTCCAAGTTGCATGGTCTGCGGCACTGTCTTCGGCGCTTACGGTTGCATAGAAACCAAGATTAAGATACGATGACGTAGCGCCACGGCACAAACGAAAGTCCCCCGAAGCGAGAGTCCCCCGAAGTAATTTTAGAGCGCTTTTATAAGTTTTCGCCACCTCGTACGTACACCTATGACGGCAAACCAAAACATGTGATGTTTAAGAAATGATCCATGCTTAGCGTTCGTCTTCGAGTTATGGATGCATGCGGGAAGTTTAATTTGGAGCGCATCAGAGAAGCGTTTGAGTGCGAGGCTCTCTCAACTTCCCACGTGCCGCATCCATAGCTCGATAGACGCGCAGCTAAATCATGGACCATTTTTTTTAGAAAATTGACACTTTATTAAGTAAGTAAACGCTTTTTTGCGAATCGCTGTTCATGGGCTCGGTTGTTTTGGTAGTTATATTTTTTAGCAAAGTTCGGTAGCTCCCCTTCCATTTCTTGATCGTCACCTTCAGTTGCTTCATTTCCATTATGAAACCTTTTTGAAACCATTTTCTTGGTTCCAGCTGTCTTTCCACATTACTTACGTATGTTGCGATATAGGTCTATCGGGTTATGTATGCTCGCTATGTTCTAAAATGACTGTAACTGCGACGAAGTCAAAGAAAATTAAAGTACTACCAAGGCTCTCTCGTCATCCAGCCGGTTCTACATCGCCGTATATATCAAGGTTCATATTGTGAAAACCAACAAGTACGAAATGATAATCTTTTCTTTCTTAGTTACCTTGAAAACTAGGCATTTCCATGTCAGTTATTTATGGCTTAAGATCTCATTTAAGCACTTCGTTTAAGTTGAATTGTTTGGTATTATACATTATTCATGTGACATCAAAACACGGAATCGGTTTTTAAAAAGATTTTTCTATGGTTATTGGAAGATATAATATAATTTTGTGGTGTACCAAAGCGTTTGGAAGTTTGGACTACTACTCCTTTATGGAAGTATTTATGCATGTATATTTTTTACGTATCTATCAGCTAGAGTTGTAGAAGAACTAACGAGCAAGTACTGTGTTGAACATAATTACCAAACTTTTCTGTTTGATTGATGCTTTAAGCTTTTTTACGGAATTAATTTCTTCAGCGAAACGAGAAAACAACTCATCGTTTGTTGATAATCTCTTGACGCGCTCTGGCATGGTGCCTTTTGAGCAGGATATAGACAACGCGTGCTGATTGGGTAACTCCTAGCACGTGATGCACGTACGGTCGCCTGGCTGCTTCTCATTTCACAAACTCATTTTTGCAGGTGTGTCTTCCACGGAAAAAGAGAGACGCACGTCTAGAGCAACCGCCATTCTCCGGTTACGTGGCCGGGTGGGGCTCGAGGAAGAAGCTCCGCTTGGGAGAAAGCACGGGCCCCCTGTCACCGACCCTTCAACAGGTGGAGGCACCTCTGGTCCCCAACAAGGTCTGCAAGCGATCCTCCATCTATACTTATGATCAATCAAACTACTTTTGTGCTGGTTATAGGAAGAAAGCCAAGGCTCCGTGCTTCAGCGATGTGGGCAGTCCGATGGTAGTCCAGAGCCCCAAGACGGGCCGATGGGTGGTTCTGGGATTGTTCGGGTGGAGTGAAGGTTGTGGCCAACCCAATAAGTACGCGTATTATACTCGAGTGACCAAATACAGACGATGGATCCTATCCGTGCTTCACCGGGTGCACTAAGCATGATGGGATTTCAGATAAGGAACTCAGACGAACGACCAACAACACGCACGGATTTGAACCAAGACGTGTATTGGCGAGAATATTACCCACAACTGACATGTGATCATCTCAGCTCACTTTGACTTCCTATAGGCAAAAGACTGTACTGCCAAGAAATAGTAGAGCGTGTTTGCTTCTAATACGGTTACTATCTCAGTTTCTTCTTGTTGTTTTAAATAAGATGGAACGTATTTGGCTCCATTAAATTAATACTATTTAGGACGTTCTCAAGGGTGATCCTCAAGAATTTGGGGTTTGGCAAGTTCTTTATGCAAACAAAGCTCTGATTTGAAATTTTAATACAAAATTACCGATATTACTTTGTTGTTCGGTTATATCCACGATTAGTGGACGATTCATCACAAGATTTGCCTGCGGCATTAGAATACAGGTGTTGTTATCGACGTTCCCGTTTCACTGTTAAGCAATTATTCCCTTATAAGTGGAAATACCTAGTGAAGCAAATTTATCAGGCCGTGAATGTGGCGAGGAGATTATCTATCACTAGACACAGACCCTCAGGGAAAATGCGTTTTAGTATACTGTATACAAAAATCTTTAGTAAAATCTGCAGAATTTGGTTTTCTAGAGAATATTAAAGCACACACTCTCTCGCGCACAAAAATTTGTAAAACAAAACATTTTTGTCGATTTTAGTCCGCAACTCTTTTGTTTCAAAGTTGTAGAGTTAAAGCTTAAACAAGGAAAACGTATTATTGAATACAGACAGACAAACCAAAAGCTGTGGTTTTCTGTCCGTTTGCAAGCTTCATGGTAAATATTTCAGTGAAACGGGACGCCATTTTAACTCGTGTCATGCACGAATGCCCTAAGGTAAAATAGTTAACAATTATTCTGCAACATGGGGATGAGTAGCATACGATACTCTCCGAGCCGAGCCGCGACTGCAGCAAGGTGAATATACTTACTGCTCGCCGACGTCAGGGAGAATAATTGTGTTTAACAGCATATATCAAAACAGTGAAGAAAGGCAAAAAAAAATGATTAGATGAAGAGAAACAAGAAAAATTCCTTACAGTACGGAGCCACGCCACGCCCACTCACGCTTGCTTAGATTTGGGCGGAAGTTTCCGAGCTTGAGTAGCCACTCAAAGCGCGTGAAAAGTATTACTCACTGGTTTGGTATATGCTAGTACTGGATATTCCGAGTTTCAGTAGCCAATCAGAGCACTTAAAAAGTGATATTTGCAGGTTTCATGTAAGATATCAAAGCGTTTGAGCAATTTTGCATGGGAGTTTAAATGAACCGTGCTTGGCCTTACATTAAGGCAACTTAAGTGGTTTACTTGTTTTCACATTTGAATGGCGCTTCTTGTGTTCCAAAACTCATATCACAACGCTAGCCAAAATGGTTTTCGACCATCTTAAGTCTAAACTCGTGGTAATACTTCATTTGAAACCGTAATACTATGTAGTAAACATAGCATATATTTGTAACCACTGCACTGCATAAGACAATTACCATAACGTCAGATCACGCAGTTCGCAACATTTGACAGATTAACGAAAAAGATTGTGCTACCGTGATTATAATTTTAAAAATGTTTTACTGTTAATTATAATTTTACAGTAATTGAATCTGAATTGTTTTTAAGCGATTTAATTTAATGCATTGTGATGAAAATATGATAGAAATATATTTATATATCAAGTTAGCAATACGGTCGTGTCCAACTTCACATGAATGGAATAATAAAGGTTTAAAAAACAAAGTTCAATC
This sequence comes from Parazoanthus atlanticus, assembly GCA_025448195.2. Lineage (NCBI taxonomy): Eukaryota > Metazoa > Cnidaria > Anthozoa > Zoantharia > Parazoanthidae > Parazoanthus > Parazoanthus atlanticus. The sequence goes on along the minus strand of JAOEHT020110736.1, from coordinate 2,813 downwards.
TATTTTATTACAAATGTATTTTCTCCTAACTATTATTAAAGCGTCTTTCTAAATAATATAGTTTTAGTTATTTTGTGTTTGGTGATTCTGATCACCCAATTCAGGGCCGTGCAGTCACAACACAAGCATCGCCACACTCGTATTTACCGGCATGGCGGAACTTCGGGTGTGTTGTTTGATTTGGTATTGTTTGACTTGATCTCTCGAACAGTTAATAAATGGTCAATGGTTAGCGTGCGTCTATGGAGTTAGGGATGCACACGAAACTGCGTTGGGAGAGCACGAGATAAGCGTTTGCGTTTGTGAGTCATACGTGACAACTTTGTCATTTTATGCGCAACTGGAACTGCTATTGTTTTCTGCACTCATCGAAAACGCTAGCTTGACTTCTAGTTAGTAATTAGATGACGTTAGAGTGATTCTTCTACTTATAAAAAAATGGCCAAGTTTAGAGAAAAGATGGAAAATCGATAGATTAACACTCATGCAGAAGGCACTCAGCTCTATGGCCATGATGCGGTTTACTTTTCAAGCTGCGCTCTACATCAATGAAAAAAACAACTAATAACTCTTAACCCATGCAGTTTATACCCCTCTAGTCATCTAGTGATGCATATAAGTTTGTTTTTAACCCATAACAATTGTTGACTGGTCACAGGTCGTGTATGTCAGCCAATAAGCCAGCTTTTTACCGGGCTTTTCTGGAGAAGCTGGTTGTCGGTAAACCATATATACACATAGAAACTTAATGCATTGTCAATGTTTTGCCACAGAGGGGAGGTAGCGGGCAAGGTTCTTGAAATTAAACTGGTTCACGAGAATATAATTTAGAACTAAAAATGCTGTACAGGGTAAGCAATTTACCAAGATAACTCTCGTTCGCTGCTTTATTCAAAATTTCAAGGTTTTTCTTACGCCAAACACCTTTTATTAGAACAAGATAACCCTGCCGGCCTAGCCTCCGTCGTTGTTCTTAACATTCGCATGGTTAAATCCAACCAAAAATTTGTCGTTTTCAAATTTGTTCCCATTTCTAGTTAGCTATACAGTAACGGAACACTGAAGCACAGATGAATGGTTATGATATCCGAAGCCCTGGGCCTGAGATTGATCTAAAATTTGCTCTGAAAACGTAAGGAAATTTGAGCTTCGGTGTTCTCACACGCTCTTTCCTTTATATGAACAAGCTTTACAAGAAAACCAAGGCTCAAATTTGCCTAAGGGCTCGAGCTCTGTCTTAGATCCATAAAACGTTTTCAAATTACGGCAGCAATTTTATTATGAATAAGAATAAGAGCAATTTAAGTTGAATTTACCAAAATTTAAGAACGAGCCTGGGCCAAAATTAACTGCATGGTTATTATAAAAGAAAGAAGCGAGTAGATTTGAAAATCACACACATCCACATCACATACTTCAGTTTTACTTGCACAAGAATAACCATTTGCAGCACAGAACTATTGCCCGAATAGTTGCATATATTTACCCAACCACTGCGCTGTTTGCAACTTCAAATATCTTAGTTTTATTTAGTTCTAATCCAAATATTAAACAATTCTTAACCGTTGAAACGTTTAAGAAAAGAATATTTTGAATGCTTTTTGTAATGCACAACTTGTTGACCGTCATTAAAGTTGTTTATTTACAAGCCTTTATCCAAGTGTTTTGCGTTGGTAAAAGTACATGCAGTTGAAAAACGAGTACAAAAACTACCGCTGCTTTTGTACTTTATTAGCAAAGTGTTACAGGTCACCATTTTCAAACGGGATGGAGATGCTTTTCATCAACACAGCCCCTTGTTAGTCCTTGTTAAAGCTGAATAAAACCAATGACAAAAAACAAAAGCAATGACAACCACTCCAAAAGAAATTTTGTTTGGAAACTAAATATAGTTTGAAGCCACAGGCTGGACTTAGAAATAAGGTCACAAACTTCCGCAAGATTGCGGGGGAGGGGGTGGGGAAGGGGGGCGGTTGGCATGGAAACGCCTGTAAGAAAGTAGAACGATCACATTCCCGCGAGAACAATGAAGACTGCAGGGGCCGCTGAGAGAGAGAGGACTGGAGCCGGCACATACGGTTACTTTTCTACATAGCTTTAAAAATTTTGACACATTTGTAATGAGTTCGTAAACCAAATTCTCAAATTTTCTCGGGCATTATATGCTCTCGAGACACCTATGATGCCTACTCAGCCCCCTCGCTTCCAAGACCTTTCACCAAAGAACATAAGACTCCGTAAGACCGGGAAACAGGATTAGACGCGATTTTGGAGCCAATTTACCTTTGCCATGATATATTTATTTCTAAAATATATTTTGGGCCCATTTGTTTTACCTGCACTGCACACTCACGGCGAGATGGAAAAGCTTTGCTATCAAGACGGAGAAATAATGGACCAGGTGTTCTTCCTTATGAATGCAACGTCACGTCAACAGGAAAAACAAGACATCACATCAGTCTTGATTACATCAAAACGTGGACCACGATTCATAGGGAGAATAAAAGCGGCAATCTACGTTCGCACGCGAAGACTCGCCACTTCTCAGCGAACAGGGCTGTAGCCAGCTATGAGGCAGAGGAGGCAAATGCCTCCCCTAAATTTAAAGCGGAAGAAAATTATTTTTATATATTTTCAATTTACAAATGAAATTTTTTTTGCTCGTTTCTAAATTTCTCGTTTTGCCTCCTCTAAATTTGAAGTCTGGCTACGGCCTCGGCGAAGGTTATAGATTTCCAACTGATCGAAACCTAGATAGATAGATAGATAGATAGATAGATAGATAGATAGATAGATAGATAGATAGATAGATA
>JAOEHT020110667.1:0-12710 GCA_025448195.2 Parazoanthus atlanticus | reverse complement strand
TGTTAAGGACCCCCCCCCCCCCTCTCCCCCCACCCATTTACTAGTCTAAATAGGTTTTTTTAAAAAAATGTTATTGCCTTTATACACAGATAGTTACAGGTTGAGATTTATATTACAGAGATTTGATTACAGTTCACAGATTGCAGTAGCTAGGGTTAATATCCTGCATGCAGCATAAAGTGACTCCGAATTAATGAAGAATTGTTAAAACAAAGTAAGCAAGCTGTTTCAGTCTGAAAATGTACATGAAGGCAGATGTGTGAACATCAATTTGCTTTCATGCATAAATGCAGTCTGTTAATCAGTTATTCGGGTGCCCAGCCACCTAATTTTAGTAAAGTTATTCCTTTTTTCAATGTGAACTAGTTTTTCTAAATAGTTCCAGTTGGTGCCAATAAAAGTTGTTGTTGTGTATATGACCTTTTCATAGTTTTGTTAGATTCCCTGGTCAAGAACTAAAATGTACGGTGATCGAGGTATTTATATAGCTCGCCCGCGGCTGTGTAATGAAATGCCACTAAGTAACTGGACTGTTTCCGATGTTAACGTTTTTGAGAGAAGGTTAAAGAGTCATTTGTTTCACCATGCCTACTCTGACTATGTATGAACAAGAATTCTTGTTTTGTATTTTAAAGAAATTATTATAATAGTATTATAAGATAATTACTGACTAACTACCTTATTTAGTTTTTCTTAAGATATATTTTATCTTGAGTTACTTCATTGTTGTTATTATCATTATTGTAGTCAAACTTTATCATTTTAGTAGTTAAAATTAGCAATTATATCTGTATGTACGTAACATTCTCAGAATCTTTATAAACTTAGTAACATTGTAAAGCGCTTAGAGCAATTATTAGATAAGCGCTATATAGATATAGATATAAATTGTTATTATTATTATTATTATTATTATTATTATTATTATTATGTATAATTTGGACCTCAAGAATCGATTGGCAAAAAGAATTTTTGACTTTGAACAGCTCTTCCAACCGTAATTGAGCTTGCAAGTTCTTGCAATGGCCACGCCCTTTCAGAACGACCGAGCACCTGAGAGCACTGGAGGAATGGTGACTATTTTATGCTCTGTAACGTAAAACAAGGAAGGGTTCCCTAAATAAGGAATTATGTGCAGAGTGATTCCTTTCTTTTTGTCTGTAATGCTTCTACAGCCAAATACAACGCACCTACTCGGCATGTCTGCCCTATTTGAATGAGCATGCGCCAGCTTTCCTTCCCTAATCTACGTCAAAACGGACTAGTCACCATTCCTACAATGCTCTCAGGTGCTCGGTCGTTCTGAAAGGGCGTGGCCAATGCGAGAACTTTCAAATTGCGGTACGAAAAATTGCTCAAATTCAAAAATCTTTTTGCCAGTCGATTCTGGAAGTTCAAAACATACAAAGTGTAACAAAACTCTGAAATGTCATATACACTTTAACCTCTCTCTCAGGTGGTATATTTCTACCCTTACCTCTCATGAAGTGGTTGTATCAATCCCCGTCCTTAATCTAGCCAATTAATTATCGATTGACTTGTAACTTTGCATGCGTGTAGCAAAGTTAGTCAGAGTTATTAATCGATAATTTGTTTAACTCTACTTGCTTATAATTTTGCATAATAAATTAATTTGTACCGTGACCCTGGGTCACTTTTGGTACAAAGGAACTTGAACCGTTTTCGTAAACACGCATAATTTTAAAAGAGCTTGGTCACGTTATGCGCATGCGCATCAGATTTCGACTTTATGATTTCTTTCCGGCCCGGAAAGAAATTGTGTTTTGGGATTTTCAGTGGACGTGGAAGAATTGAAGAAGAATCACTTGCGATCTTGGACGGTTGAACTCCAACCACAGCCTTTTAACTAACCAAATTCAAGTTTAAAGTTTGTTCTTCCTCTTCTCTGGAATATTTATGGAGGTGATCACTTTTAAGCAATAAATCTCTTTCTGATCGTGAGGTTTTCGTTCGATTACAGGTTGACGAGCGCGGTCCCATCGGCAGACCGCCTTCAAATCAAACTGCGGAGAGCAGCAAACGCAGTAAGCTCATTTGGAGATTAGAGAGAAAGCGAATATGGCTCTTTAGTTCTCTTTAGTACACTGCTCCATTTCGCTCGGTTGTTCAGCTGGTGGCGAGCCTGGTGGCTGCCTTGAAGTGTTTTCCCCTTCTCCTCGGGCCGACTGACGAGCTGCACGAGCAGGGCGAACAAATCCTGCCTAAAAACCGTGTTAAGCTATGTTAAGGCAAAACTTTGGTAGTACCGATAACATTTATAGACTTGACGAGCGTAAGTATATGGGGCAGATAATTTCCATAAATGTTGACACTAAATGAAGAATCGAGGCGACGAGTGCCAGTCCAAGCAGATGATAGCGACTAGTTCATCAACATAAGACGACCTTGCTTCTTTTACAACCATAAAGAAATGCTCATTGACGTTAGAACTCGCAGCAGACATTAATACTCCCCCGATTCTGTGTTCAGTCCAGTCGTAGCGGGTAGATTTGCACGTATAGAGTTCGAAGCAGCAATGTAGCGACCAGCTATGAAATCATTTGACCTCTCGATCTCGTGTCATTTCGTATCTTCCGGAACTTAACCGAGTGCGCTCGAAATACAACGATTTGATTGGACGACAAACAAAGAAGTTGTTAGAAACCATCTCGAGTTATAAGCATGCGCATATCGTGACTGTGCCCTTTTAAACACAAAAATATGCATTACACATTGACTGAGAATCTCTGACTTCTGGTATGTTTGCGACCAGATCCCTTTATTCCAGCCAGAGGCATCAAAGAGAACGTGGACTCTGGCTACGAGAAGACAGAAATGGACATCAAGCCATTACAGTGTTTTCCATTCTTCCTGTGTGCCTGGCCCGACCAGTCAGTTCTCAAATGGAACGTGACAACTAACTATCCGAATTAGTTTCCCCGACACCTTGATTAGAGCCACTTATTTCTTACATTCTAGATGGCAAGAGTGTGGCGTGGTAAAATACGTATCCATGTCTTGATTGATCTTTCCATGAACAATAGCTGGAATCAGTCCCCTCGGGCTGGCCCGACCCGACACGAAAAATGGAAAGAGCTCTTGGGCTACTAATCTGGGCTGTCTCACTGAACTAAAAGATATCCACGATCACAACTGGATGAAAAAAAGTTGTATCTTTGAAGTTGTTTACAACAAAGGGTAACCCTAGCTAAAATAATCAATCGTGCACTGCAGAGTTTGTAAAACTGACATACATTCTTCTTAGGAAAGAAACACTATCAAAAAACAAAAAAAGATAATGAAACTTAACCAAAGGAATTCTACGCACCTCAAAGCAACTCTTCCATGCATTTCCTTTCTTTCAATCTGGCGTTTGACAAAGATATAAGCCTGCAATTGTCACAAATACGTGAAATTGGTTATTTACATGTACATGTACATCTGGATATGACGTCAAGTAACCAAAGCAAGATCTGAAAATGTTACCAAGAAAGTATTCATTCCTCCTATTTTTACTGATTTACTCTTTCTTGATTAGTTTTCTTATCTTTTCATTTTTATTTTCATTTTCTAAAACTACGGATTCTTCATTGAAGCACTCTCACCTCACAGTACACTCATCATGAATACTGTTTGCGATTATTGTTTCAAGCATTGAAAACTGTGCAAATAGTAACAATCAAGATTCTAATACATGGTTTGTACACATATTCAGGTACTTTATTCAAGGATTTCCAAGAACGTTTCCTCCAAACACTGGCCTGAAGCGAAGTTGTCTTGACGAACAAATTACAATAAAGCTTTCATACACGAAAGAAGTATTTTTTAAAACTAGCTAATTGCTTTTAAGGCTGTCGGCCTTTACTTGCCGAGTAAGAAATGTCACTAGAGCAATAGAATACGATTGTATACTCTACAGTGCTATTTTCAAGGACTTTCAAAGACCAAAGTCTAAATTCAAGGGTTTTCAAGGCCTTAAAAATGAAAATTAAATCAAAGGACTTTAAAGAACTTTCAAGAGCCGTACGAACCCTGCTTATAGACGGATTTTAATTTGACGTCACTATTACATTTTGCTTCATTAGGAATAATAGAGCATAAATCCAACTTCATGATTCAAACACAAAAGTATGGCACAATTAGAACTTACCAAAGATATGTTGAATACTTTCACAGGGTTCCCACTGAAAAGGGGGAATGGAATTCCATGACTTTTCCCTGACCCAAAGTCATTTTCCATGACCCAAAAATGCCGCTTTCTCGACGTAATTTCGCTCAGTTACAAGGAGGATGTTTGAAACTTGCACACAACTAGAAATTGTTAGGCAAGAAATATTGAAATTCCATGACTTTTCCATGACCTTAGCCATTTCTTCCAAATTCCATGACTTTTCCAGGCCTGGAAAATGCATTTTCAATTCCAGGACTTTTCATGACCGTGTGAACCCTGTTTCAGAGTACTGATCGGGATTAATCATCTAGTTCGGCTACAGTTTAGACAACGTCTTCTGAAAACCAACCTTCTGATTTTATCTTTTCTTTCGTTTACCACCCATTCCTTTTGTCGTTGTTTGTATGAAGGAGTGTGAATCGAGCGAACGGCAGGCCTTGGTTGTAAAGCTGAACTAGCAATAGGACAATTTGTATATCGATGTTCACGTTCTCTTCAAAACCCCAAATCAGTGTTTTTCAGGTTGTAATTTTGAACTCGATGGTGGCCAGGTGGACAGTTTGGTGCATGTTCACGTGCAGTGAATTGACTTCGTTAATTAAAGTTTATATATCACACTTGGGGTTTTTTCTATTTCAAGATCTTTGCGACATTCTCAGATAAGATGCCAAAAAATTGCTTGATTCAGATTTTCCTTCATGGGGAAATTAGCAATTAAATGTGACAAAAGTCACTTCCGGTTTCAAAATGGCTGAACAAAAAAAATGGGTCCGACAGCGCTCTTTACGTCACAACAGGAATTCGTCTGCAAGTCCTTGATGTTGTGTGGTTGGGAGTTGTGTCTCGAGTGCTGCAAGTTTTGTGTATCTTTTTTCGACGAGTTTCCATAGAAAGAGTTTACAAAGTTCCACATTGAGTCCCTGGTATGACGTCATGAGAATTGTCGGGCCCATTCTTCCTTTTGCTCAGTCATTTTGAAACCGGAAGTGGTTTTTGTCATGTTAGATTGCCAATTTCTCCACGAAAAATAATCCAAATTTGCCACGTAGCTTAAAATATCGTTTAGATCTTGAATAAGAAAAAACCCCAAATGTGATATAAACACTTTAAGCGTTTTGCTTAATGCCTTTCTCGTCGACATCGCCGTACTCGTTGATGACTATGTGTCTTTGGAAACGTGGGAAATCACAGAGAATGTATGGTATAGAAAATATCTACAAATTCGGAAGTATTTGAACACTCATTTCTCAGAAAAAATTTGACATATCAAGGTCACATTTTCAGTGACAACTACTTGTTCCATACTCTATCGAGTTTGTAGTTGTAGTTTAAAGTTGAATTATGCTGAGTAGAAAATTTAACAATGACGTCATCAAAAACACACTATAATGATGTCGTCTAACAAAGGCCCAACATGAAATTACAATTTGCAGTAGATGTGTTCAATTCCACTGTAAACTGGTTAAGCACTTGGTAACTACATATATTAAAAGCGGAAACATTTTACTTATATTCTTATCAATGTGCGATAATTATAATTTTATCAGGATTTTTTCTAATGTAGCTCAAGCGATATCGAATAACAATCACCTGATCTGTCCAGGCGATGTCTTTATCAACTGGTTGGATGCGGCAAATAAATGCCTGAACTGCCTGTTGAGTAGCGACATAATAGTAAAACATTAATTCCTAAACTTGCGAACATTTACGTTAAAACGTACAAAGGGCCGAAAAAGACAATTTAATAAATTTGCATCTCTTTCTTAGAATGAGAACGTCTCTTTAATACAACACAACACAATACCATACAATGCAAGACTATGCTATGCAACACAAAATGATACAAACCGAAACGACACGATGCAATACAATGCAATATAATACAATGCAATGCAATATAATACAGTATCGCGATTCAATTAGAGAGACGTAAATATAATGTGGCATTTACGTCCCAAACATGCACGAATGGCTTATAATTATTGATTGATGGTTTGCATTGAACTGGCTTTCCTTCTGCTGGTCACGTGATCAAAGTTTCAATTTGAAGTCGCGTGTGGTGAGACTTATTTAGCTTCTCGTCCACTTCCACAGAAGATGACTACGTGGAACTAAACTTTTCGCATTACCGCTGGTTCGTGTACTCCAGCATGGCGACACTAGTCACGTGACCACATCATGCGGAGGGCCTATACAATACGATACAATACAGTACAATGCGAAAACAATATAACACAACACAGCACAACATAATACCAATTAAAGTAATATGATTTAATGTAATAATAAAGTGAAAGTTGATGTTGAACTTAGGGTAGCATATTCTGTGTACATTTCATCTCTATGAATTGAAATCATAGAACATCCACTCCCCAAGATATTAGTGATCAATAGAATCTACTGACCTGAAATGGCACGTCATGGAACTGAGGAGGCAGTTTCACCAACTTGTCAACAGCGACCACATCCGCTATGCCCAAGTCAACAAACAGAACCTGCAACAACGTGACAAAGTGCGATACATTGTACAACTGAACCTTGTTTGCACAAAACTCGCCAATCATTAATTAATTTCTTTCAAGAACCTCGATGGGCATAACAATACACATAGCTTTCATTTACCTGCATATTATGGGTGTGTTCTATCAACCGTATTTCGGAACAGGAATACATTTGCAGAGCTTTCACTAGAAGGCGGCTACCGGAGGTTTACCGCCGTCTGCTTGGGCTCGAACCGCCGGCTATTCAGATCACGATATGATACCCTTTTTTAAAATTGTCCAGAACAATCGATTCGAAAAGCCTATTCTTTCTGTCTGTCATGTCCTTGAGAACTTCAGCTGTGTTTTTCAGTAATATTTTCCTTTCGAAACGATCTACAACTTTAAATTAAATACTTTCTTCTAATTCTCCGACCTTGCCCTGTGTTCGTATTATTTGTTTTCGTCTTTTACGATCTCGACGCACGACGCCTGACAAATATCTGTTTATAAGTATTATGAAGGCCTTTATTTATAGCTAAAATGCAGGAAGATGCATCATAGAGACACCAAATTTAAAACATTTTCCGGGGGGGCATGCCCCCGGACCCCCCTTGAGGCTCGGGGCCTTTGGCCCCTCGAAAAGTCCCTCGGTCGCCTACTGTTATCTTTTGGCCACCTACTTCAAAAGTTAATGAAAGCTCTGATTGAGTTACTGAACCAACACATCACTTTCTGAAAAAAGAAGAACGTCTATTAAAGGTACTCGCATTCATTTTAATAAATCACAGCTGATTATTGGTTGTTATGATGAAGTACGTAGCTGGTATTGAACAATCTCACTAACAGTTTTTAAAAACTGACGCTCAAACGAAAATATATCTTAAAATATAAATAATGAACAGTGTTAAATATTTGCTTTTGAACCCTCTATTTCTTATCCATTCGATATCTTGGTATTTAATAAAGAAATTATGCGATTCATGTCTGTCGAATATGAGATGATGATAGCCCAGTCGGGATGTGTGTTATCACCTCTTATCCAATGCGTGTGAATATTGTTAGATAACGATACCTGCGACCAAATACAACAACCACTCCTCACCTGCACTTTAAATGGTTGTGCTGCCTGGTCTCTCTTGATTATTTCACAAACCTTCACTCTAAAGTATCAGAACAACAAACAATTAATACATCACAAAACAAAACGGTGAGCCATTTAACATTCATTCTTTAACTGATTCAAATTGGTTACTCAAAGAATTAACCAAAAAGCTAATGTTTATCCAATTTTTCTGGAGGAAATACAAATCGCTAAATAAATTTCTAATGTAGTTTCAGTAAGGAACAGGTTTCAACAAAGTGTGCAAGTATTTTGGGTTATGTTATCATTACAAGACTAATAGACGTATGGGGAGACCATCCGATCGTGTTGGGTGGGGATATAAGGATAATTGCTCAGTTGCGCCTTTTTGCTTTTGCGCGATCTTTGGCTGCCAATTTCTTTTATTTCACTAATTTTTTGTTTTTTAAACATAGTCCCAATGGGGTTTTTTTCAAACTCTAAAGTAGCCAAGTTGTTCAGACGACACTATAAGACTGTTTGAAAAAAACTGCTTTTCTGCGTTGGCGAGTAAGTTGAATATACGTCTTGATAAACAAGGATTGATATGGTATGTTTTTAGCCGTAAGGATGGATGTAACGCTGACGTTTCGAACGCTAGCCCTTCGTCAGAGCAGACTCTGAGCAGACTCATTCGAAACGTCAGCTTTACATCCAACCTTACGACGCAAACATGCCATATCAACCACTGTTGATCAAAACTGATGTTCAGACAACAGTCAGCTGTTAAAAGAATTTTAAGATAATGAAATCGAGTACGAATAAGAAGAAGAATAACAACAACAATAACAACAACAACAACATTTGCAATCTACCTGACAATATTCGTCGTACCTGTGAAAGGAATTACCCAGCATGGTAGCACAGAGATCATTCTTATTTGGTATTCCATGCTTCATCTGACTAGCCCCGTTTGCAAACCACAGACCCATGTCTGCAGTCAACTTCAGGAACTTGGTGTTGTCACACAAGCACTTCACATTGTCACACGGGCTGTCATCAGGCTTTGTGTGACTCAACACTCGAACCCAGAAGCAGGAAGCATCGCATATTTCCAGGATCAAAACCTTTGAAAGAGGACACAGTGAAACTGTGATCGCTTCCACTACGCTCTTCTATTAAGTCATATAATTATAAAACGTCTGCATTTTGAGACAGAAACACGTCATAAGTTGTAGAACATGAGAGAAGTATATGAGGAACAAGAGGCAAAGTCTATTATTTCTCTTGCTTTTTGAGTTATACCCCTTGTGTTGAAAGCATTCAAACTGGCGGCATCTCGCTTTCAAAAGAAACATTTTTTGTTATTTTTTGGTTTTGTGTTTTTTATTTAATTTTTGTTTAACTTTTATTCTTATTTGAGGCTTGCACAATTGGTCATTTTGAGGAATGTAATTTGTGGACCAAAATTATTTTTATAAACTTCCTTGTGTTGATTTTATATTATAAATTTTCCGTGTGTATAGGTCTAACCGCAGCTCAAAGAAAACAGCTCCTCGTGGAATAGCTGCTAAATATTATATTTGTGTATAGTTAGTCATTATTTTATTATTTCATCATTGTAAACCTTCTTAATGTAGTATCATATGTTAATTATAAAGTGTATATTTCATTGCAAATATTTCGAGGATGAAATGTTGTTTTTGGTACAGTATACTACCTTGACAATTCCTGATGTAGGAACATCTACTGGTGTGTCAACATCTGCAAACAATTGGTGCCTCATGGGGCACTTCCTCTGCTCCCTGGAACATAAGTCACAATAGAACTTGTCGTTAACAACTTGTTCTATCTAAGAAAATGTTGTAGTCAACTTAAGAAAAACGAGGACGGTCTATTTCAACTGTCACTACAAATACTGCTGAGAACAACGAGGTGTACAGCCTAGCTGCATGTACAACAGCGTGATGTAAGAACTAAGGACTATCTTTGTTCTAGATTTCAAAATTACACACAGCCTGTTACAGTCAAGCCAGGTCAAGCATCTCCTCTAAGAAGCAATAAGTGACTTCATTATTCAAAATTTCGGAATTCAATGTTTCTTTAGCCTCTTTGCCTCAATTCAAATAATGAAATTTGATTGGATTACTGAACAGTGGGTTGCCACATACTTTTTTGGTGTCACAGCCCACGTGAATTCGACTGAAACATACCTTTCTGAAAAAATGTGTGGACTTTCTTAAGACACAGTGTTGTCATGTTCGACCAGAATAGAGAAGCTGCTCATTTTGTTATTTGTTATATATGGGGAGAACCCATTGTCTTTAGCTCGAAACCCTTCGGTTAAATTGGATCAGACGCAACCAGTGATTCGTACTCAAAAAAATTACAGATTTGTAGGATGCACAGTCATGAATTGCCGTTAGACGTCGCTGTTCAGAACACCTTTCGAACAAACAACTTAGTCGAACTCTCTGAATTGACCGAACCTCAGCTAATAATTGTTCTCAGGGCACCAGGTAGATTTGTTCCAAACCTCAAATACAAAAAACGAGTTTTACTTGCATTCAGGTCGCTAATTTCTTCGTTCAATTTGACGATTTACTTTAAAATTACGTTATTCAATCGACAATTACTTTCAAATTTCCATTCTTCGAACGAGACATGAAAACAATTTGAAAAACTGAATATATGTACATTAACATGTAGTTCAAATTTCGAATACAGATGTCGTTAATCGATTCTCGGGAAAAACGCTTGACCTGGCTTGACTGTAACGGTATCTGGTATAACATTATTTTGCGCTTATTTTCCCACTGAATTTTTCCTGATCGTTTTGGAAACAAATAAACTATTATTGAGATGGAACAACTTCCGACGGTCAAATCTCGAGTGAGCGACATTGCAAAGCGTGGTACTAACTTGACTCGAAAGTATAGAGTGTGCGACCTTCTCTCTCATTACAAGGTGAAAATCTAAATAGAAAATCTCGAGAGATACTGGCTGAGTTGGCAGCAAATGTGTACATACCGCAATACTTGTTTAATAGCTTTTTTTTATGCTCACAAGAAACCATCAATTATTGATATCGGTGGCAATATGGCAGCTTTTAAAATATGCGTCTTTTGAATCCCGAGAGGGAGTATCAAAATTATAAGAGGAATATTTAACAATTCTTCCCGGAAGTGGAGGTACTAGTGACGGATATTCTCCGAGCGTGCGGAAGTATACAAATAAACAAATCACTTTCTTCACTCGACAGTTTTCTTTTATGTTTGTAAGTTGTAGCGTTGAAGCTCAAAATAAAAACAACACTACTGTTGAAAACAGCAAACAAATTTTGTGGTTTTCTCTGTTTGCAGTCGTAAGCTGCCCCGTTCATGGCAATAATTTTAGCATCTGAAACAGCCGCGAGGTCTCGTGTCATGCACGAATGGCCGCAAGTTTGCCATCAAATCGCGGAAAGTGCTATCCACTGGTTTGGTATATACTCCAAAAAAAGAAATTATTGCCACCGAGGTAGTTTTTCTCGTTTAAAGAAAAAGTTCACTTGCTTTCGTATACGTATCGCACCTGCATTCCCCAAATGCCTGAAGGTCACGACACAGGCCTACGTTTTTCTTCAATTCCTCCCTAACCTAAGAAAAAATCAACATTGTTATACAATGTAATCAGTAAATTCTTGTATAAACAAACATGGAACACTAGTGTAATGGAGACATGAAATATCAGTGACAAGTTCACAGTGGGAATTGCAGGAAAATAAGAAGAAGGGGTTAAAAAGAGAGAGAGGTAATTATTGTGAAATGATCAAAGCGAAAAGAAGAACTGGAGGAAAACGTGTTTTCTACTAATACTATGATTTGATTCATAGAGCAGCTCATTTTCAACTGGTTTCTCAACATGTGCAAAGAGACATGTTTAATTGATAAAATATTACTTGTTTCACAAGCTAACAGTGACATGAACTACTTGTGAGCGTGGGGCGTCCGCTCCCAACAGGATTCTAACTACTGTGGGTTATAAAGCAACCTTAGTCTTCCTTGGTTAAGGATGGGCAGATTCTAACACTTATGAAGAATTCATAAAAAATAAATAACCTTACAGTGTTTGCATGAAATAAGCGGTTTTTTTCGTACATTTAAGTTTAATATAATTAAACTAAATACTGTCAAAAACAACTCAATTCTCTGTACACTAAATTGATAACCAAAAAATGTCTCGTCAGTAAAACTTTAAACTTGAGTGAAAAAAAACTTCGGTATATAAAAAATGTGTTCGACTCTCAACGCGATGGTGCTTTTATCTTTCGAAAATGGTTTCAGATTATATATTTATCTTCATTGGTGATTTGTTTAAGGCAGGTAAACCACTAAATTGTCTTCAGTTCCCCAATGGCTGTACAGCCTTCCAAGCCGGAAAAGTCAGTCTTCACAGTGAGGGCCGTTAATTGTTTCATGATTCAATGAGTCACGATTTATGAGGTATACGAGTCAAGAAGTCGATGAAAAGAAATGGTTAAGGTTAAGGTTATGGTTCACATTATTAGGGTTAAGGTTAGGGTTAGGATTAGGGTTAGGATTAGGGTTAGTGAGGGTTAGGGTTGGGTTTTGGAACCACACTAAACATTTAGTCAGTGTCTCGTTAGCGTCAGGGCTAGTATTAGATTACCGTTCACGTACAACTTTAAAATGTTTTGTAACAATGGTCATATATCTGAATCACACAATTGAGAGGATAGAAAGTTTGCAACTTGACTCATTGACTCCTCGACTTATTAGTCATGAAAACAACAGCCTCCGTTACATTAGTCATACTTCATTAGGACTGCTGAACTATGGAACTCATTGCCATCTGAAATTAAGTCCCATGCTTCACTTAATCCGTTTAAAAACAGCCTTGTTAATATGTATCTTTCTAAGAGATTAACTTATAACCCTCCGGGTTAGAATGCCAGATATTTCCTTGGTTGGTAATTTACACAGTCAGGACACTT